>OMNV01008259.1:17171-35069 GCA_900303265.1 Brotula barbata | reverse complement strand
CGGGGCCCCCCCCCCCCCCCCGCCTCCTTTGCTAGGGGCTGCTCTGGTCAGACACACACATAACACAGAATGAGAGCTTGCGGAGAGACTGGATGAATGAGGACCAGTGTGGCTGATTGTGGGGGTGGTAAAATCCCCGGCTATAATGCATACAGACAAGAGGACAAGACAGACAGAACCAAGGCCAATTCTTCTGAATCTCAAACACTGGAAAGGAAAGGGGTCCGCCAGACGTTTCCCAATTTCCCTTTGCTGTCCTAGAGGGTGACATTTCAGTTTGTTTTATTTGGCCGTTTTCCCAAAACCTGCATGTCATTCACACACACACACACACACACACTGTATATATTATACAAACAGCAAATAACACAAAACATCCTTACCGCTGGACTCCTCTTTGACTTCAGTCTCTCTGTCCTCTGTGCTGTCACTGCAGGATGAGAAATATCACAGTTTAGTGACGAGGGGAAAATAGCAAAGGGAGGGGACGCTGCATGCAAGGGGATACAAATTACAACAAGAGGGTCAAACTCAAAGCATTCATAAAGGCTGGCCGCCTTTCATACTAGCATAGCAGGATATCAGAAGCCACAAGCACTGCAATCAAAGCAACCGAGATCAAAAGACGTTGTAGAAGACAACACAGTGAGGGAACCGGGCTGTGTTTTTCCAGTCAATGTTTTTTTTTATAATATTCCAGTAAATTTACATTCCTGCTTAATGTCTTTTGGTGCAGCAGATAAGACACAATGGCTGACAGTACTTTGTGTTTGCTGCGATATTTGACTTTTTCATTATGAAAATTTACTCAATCACTAACTGTACAAATATTTGCCGTGTGAGTGCCAACAGGTAAGGTTGTTAATCACCGACTTGCTGACATAGCCCAAGGCTGCAGACAGGCTTGAGACTGCTCAATATGATGTGCAGATATTTTCTTTCCTTTAGCAAAGATGTCAACGCTCAGTGTTTTTACACGTAGCACACTAACACGGTGAGAGATCTGCCAAAGCTGAGACACAGAGCCACACCAATGACATACATGTGCACCTTAGTGTGGGGACCTGCACCTTAAAGTGAACTGTTTTGTTCATCTGAATACCCCCTTTGTTTTATCCTCAAGTTTCTTTCAAAATAACTAATAACTATTTGATCTTTGTGTGAGGTCCAGGTGTAGCTGCCTATTTAAGGGAAGCCACAACAGGAAAGCAACAAGATAAAGTAGCATGACGTTTTGTGTGTGGAATTTAGCACACAAATACAGCGTGTGAGGTGATACAGATCCAATTCCAATGTGAGCCATATTTACACTTTCAAAACAGGTGACAAGGAAGACAAAATTACGTGGCGGAGGATTCGATCGATTACATCATATCGCTAGATTTAACATATAGCTAAACAAGAAATCAGTCGACATGATTATTGTGAAAGGGACGGTGTGATTTTTTCCCTGCTAAATGTTCGTTTCAGAACGACACATTTTCTGCTGCACAACAAGCAAAATACCACACTTTAAGCATTAACTGGACAAACTACAAACTAGTGATCAAATCTCAGAGGTACGTCTCATGCAACAAGCACACACCATTAATATTCACAGCTTTATTGTGTTCATGCAGGGGGTTGGGGGCACCTAGTATGAGACATTTGACATGAAGTCATTTTTACAAGATGAAGCAATGCTGTGGTTCCAATTCTGTGCTGGGAGAGTCTACTGGTGAATGTGCAGGATGCTTCCTCGCTGTCTTTTAGCCTCCCTGCATAATCTATGATTCACGATTTTCTTTGTCCCATTCTAGGTGAACCTCCACTTCTTATTTGGGTATCTTATCCATGTCAACTGGTTGCTGACCGACCTGTCAGAGGGGGAGAAGGACAGACGCTCCTCGCACACCTCCCCCTCCAGGCCCAGACTGCTCCAGCTACTGCTATTCCCATTGCTGCTGGAAAAAGAAGGCAGGGATGCTACTGTAACACGGATAGTAATGTTCCACTATGGGCCTTCGTTTTTAATCATCATAATCATCAGATGAGAGCTACTGGAGTGGAACAAAGACATAATCAGATAATCAGCAACACACTTGGTAAAATCACATCGGGTAAATGAACTACAGCTAAAAAGTATGTAGCTTTACCAAGTAATGCATTTACTCTGATTCCCATTTGAAGGTAAATATTGAAGGCATTAGACGTCATGCTGATGACACGCTGATATACACAACAGAGGAGGATGCAGACACCTTTCCATCACATACCTGCATCCCACTCATTCTTCTCTAATGTTGCTAAAAGATTGTTGCCAAAACCTTAAAACGTGAGATTAATTCATTCCTGTCCTGATTTGATCTCATCAATCCAACCAGGTGGCAACAAAATTCACTCTGTTATTACCCAACGCTTAGTCTGCTGGCTGGAACCTGCACTACATGGCGTGCAGCTCACATAGTGAGATTAAAGGAAGGAAGGTTTTCTCTTTATCTAAAAACACCTCCCTTTACCCGTAATACCTCAGTTACAACTAATTTCACCCTGTGGTTTGACTGAATGACACGTGATGAAAGCTTGCTCATAACTTGTTAAACATTCATAGCGTGCTAATTGGTCCTCAAAGGTGATTTTGTTTCCATTATTTCATCTGCTGAGGGGAGCTGAATGAAGCCAGCTTTAGAGGAGAGGCTAATGAATTTCATATGTTAGACTTTGTTTCTGTAGAAACAGTGCCTGAAGTGAAGAGAACACTGAAAGACACACCTTTAGAAAATATTATGATACCTTCACTTGGCGCTGATGGCCAAAATAACTAGCGGCTAATACATTCTGATCTTTCAGTATGCTGGGAAAGAATGTCAAATGTTGATCAGCTTTGCTTCCATAGCGATAACAGCCTTTGAGAGATGTCAACAGTCTAACTCCCACACTTTGACTAGACTAGAGACTGCATGAGATAATGTCACTGGGAAGGATGAAACCCACAATGCCTTGCTGCAATATTTGCTGTCTGTCTCTGTCTCACACACACACACACACAAATACACAGAGTCCATTTGATCAGGGGAAGCCAATTCTGTCAAATCTACTGCGTGGTCTGTACTCCTGTGGTATATTATCCAAATATTCTCAAAGCATTTTGGCTGGGGAACATAGCTAATAACTACATAAAAACTTTAACAAAATATCAAGGACGGAATATATGTGTAATGTAATATTTGCACAAATGAAATATTATTGCATCTTGGCAGTGATGTAAGCTTCCCAAACCATACATTGTGCCCTTTGCTGACCTCACGAAACCTCATGTCTGGACTCTTGACCACATGAGATTCCTGCCAAACAAAGACTTACACCCTCTGTTGTTGCTGCTATATGTCTGAGGACAAGAATCAAAGATTAATAATACCAAATTAACAGAGCAAAACAAACAATCTTCCCTTGGAATGGTTTTGAATACATTTTTAATAATGGCAGCACAGCTTAAGAATCCTTGATGACACAAATACGCGAATTCAAGTCCATATTTGGACCTATTTAACTTACTGCTTCTAACATTTAGATAAGATAAAATAAGTTAAGTAAAGCCACATATTTTTCAAACATAATGAATATTGATCTTTTATTCTAGTTGACGTGAGTGGATTAAAAAGTGGAACAATATTAATTTTGAATCACACTGAAATTTTCTGGTGAATTTTCCTGCCTTAAAAAAATGAAATAAGTATTGCACAATATTCCTTTGTGGAGGTGTGAAAGAACTAAGACTAAATGCTTTCTTAAACAGCTACAGTATTCAACTGGGTTGGGCAAACAAGGTGATTCTTTGCTGGACGTGTGTATGTAACAATATGTTAATCACGAATGAAACTGATATTACAGGGAAGGATGATTGTTTGATTGAGGCAAGAAATCTACAATGGAGGCTATTCTGCTCTCATTTGGAGGGAGGTGAGGTGGAGCACAATGACATGCTGCTCCACAATGTGCTTTGGTGTGGCTTAACACAGATACTGTAAATTTGTGATGCAATGGGAGATGCTGCCTGAAACTAGTTTATGACACTCTAAACATGTAGAATCTCCTGACTACAGGAATCCTCCCCTGGATTTAGATTTCCTTGATGACATGCTGAATGAAATGAACGTAGAACTGCTAGGTCACTGCAGGGGGTGTGATTTGATTGAAATTTACATCAAATGCCCCTGCCAGTAAAGGTTTTGGTGTATCACTCACGAAAGAACAATTGAGATTATTTTGCCCAATATTTTTATGTTTTATATTTTACAGTCCACAATTTGGTGACCCCTGCTGTTGAGTGTTATTTCAGCAGAGGTTAGTGGTAGTATACCTGTCACTGAGGTGGAAGAAGCTGCTGCTGTCATCTGGGTGCTCATCCTCAAAGCTCAGGTTAGACCAGCTGCCAAGACTGTCATCCCCTACACTCAGCTGCTGGGACACAGTGGACTCAGTGGCTTCCCTGCCTGGAGAGCTGAACATGCAGGGAGATGAGGAATACAAAGACAGCAACTTTGACAACTCATGCAAATATTTGCACCTTCAGAATGATGGTAACAATTGTCTCCCCAGTCGAATAAACTTCTATGGTCTGGTATGAAGTCTGTGCATAAGAGCTTCAATGCACAAGCTTCTCCAAAACATTTTGGCTTTATGCTTAATTGTACACTAAATTGTGAAAATACAAGCAGGGATTTCTCACCAAGGATAAAAGGTGTACTTAAAGAAAAGAGTGTATGCAGGACAGCCAAAACAGTCAACCAAAGCTAACAATGTGAGTTTTGGTGTAAATACCTGATGCTGGTGGTTGGACAGATGTTGGACAGGGCTGAGGTCAAAATTTCAGCAGTCAGGCTCTCGGCATAGCTGGTTCCATCATGACCAATTCCACTGTCAGCATTGAGGCTGGTGTTGCTCAGCTCCCGTTTGGCTGTCTCCATTGCTGTGGAAACCATCTCTTCAGCAAATGCTGCCCTGCTTTCCAGGTCAATGTGGATCTTTGGAATCTCCAAGCTGGGGAGCCGCTCAATCCTGGCCTGAAATTCCTGCCCAGTTTTCCTATGCTGGTGGTGCCTGCTAGGTTTAGTGCAGTAAGGACAATCCTGAACCTGACAGTATCGACAGGTCCTCTCCTTCAAGGCTGGGCCGAGTGCTGCCCCCTCTGTCAGTTTCTTTGCGTGTGAGTGTCTGTCATGACCTTGGCTCCTTTGGTGATCCCTGGACAAATGTCCAATTGAAGCCAGGCTCATCTCCAGAGTGTCATCAACTATTTTTCTAGCATAATGCTCTATGACCTGCATCACCCTATTGCTGTAGCTTCCATCACACAGGTTCCCTGCACTGTGGTAATGCCTGCTTTTCGACTCTTTGGACAACAGTGGACATGAGAAGGAGTTCCTGATTAGATTCTCTGTCATGTCCTCTATTTTGGATTTCTTATATAGACAAGAGTCGGTGAGAGATTTGGGCAGACGCACAGAGGGAGATTGAAGCTTCCGTGTGACATCACAGGTGATGTTGTACGCCATGTATTCTGCAAAGTTTACCAGATTGAGGTACTCCCTCTGGTTCCGATCTTCAGAATTACTACAACTACACTGACCTTCCTCCCCTGAGGGTGGAACCACTGACTCTGGTCTGTCCTTGCGCGAAGAGGTCTCATTGCCAAAGCTCTTCCATTCATCTGGCAGTGATTTAGATGAGGTGAGATGAGCACTGGAAGATTTCTGCTTAATTTTGCGGGCAGCGTGGGCTAAGCCAAGTTTTATAGAACGATAGGCCAAGCGGCTTGCATACTGGTCCAGGACCAATTCCCTACTGCCTCCCTCTTTTTTTAGCACCTTGATAAGGTAGCCTGCATATTCATCGGTCACACTTTCACAGCTGGGATACTCTGAGGACAGGCCAGAGCTTGAGCTGGAGACGGCAGTAGAAGTGGAAATGGAGGAGCAGAAGGCAGAGGCAAGCAGGTCATTCGACCACTGCTCAGCCAGCTTTCTCAGCCTCCACTCTCTGTTCTGGTCTGTACTGCAATGAAACTGGTGGAGGTGGTGATGGGGGCATTCAGAAGCAGTCCTTTCCAGACTCCTTCTCCTGAGAACTCTGTGATAGGAGCACTGCTGTCCAGAGCTCACCATTCTCTTCACGTCATTGATGACCTCACCTGCCACCTCCCCGGCATACACCCACAACGAGTTCAAAGTCTGCTCTGAGAACTGAGCAACGCTGTGTCTCCTCCTCTCACCCCTACTGCTCAGACCTATTTCATCCTCTCCTACACCCAGGGTGTCCATCTCTGTTGCCATGGAGACAATGTGACAGGCCAAGCGCTCAGCATAGTGGAAGGCTTCCTTGTTCAACATCCTGCGAGCTGAGGTCAGATTCAGTTCAGGGCGGCTATCCACCATTTCTAGCCGCCTGTTATTGTCATTAGCACCACCATCTGTGTCTTCTGCCACCTCCTCTTCATCCTCATTGCTGTCTGCCTCTTCAGATAGAGACCTCATCAGTTTGAGCATAAAGTCAGCCTTATCTGCTTCTGGGGTATAGTCTTTTGCTTCTGATCCAGGCTCAGGATGGTAGTGCGGAGTTGGAGGAGGGGTGGCTGGGGCAAATTCCTTCGCAAGCTTCCCTTTCAGCTTCTTTGAGAACTGTTTTATCTGTTTCTCCTTAGATACCTCACTGGGCTGCTGAGGGGTGGAGGGAGGAGTGCCAGGAGTTCCACCAGATTTTTGGCCAGAACTTGGGGTTGAATCATCACCGGGGACAGAGGTCCTTCTTTGTCCGCCTAACTGCATGCCTGGCACGTCCAGAGTATCTCTTGACCTTGGGACTAACACACAAGTACGTCTCATATGGCTCCGACATCCTGTCTGGGAGGAAGTATGGGGAATGCCGTGGCACGCGGCATCTCTGATGTCATGTTCAAAGCTCTCCCTGCCAGCCTCTTGTCTTGTGATGGGATCTGGAGCATCAGCAGTCACTAATCCTAGCTGAGAAGCTGAGTCTCTTCGGCTTCCTATAGTCTTTGAAATGAAATCAGCACAGTCACCAAAGCTCTTCTTCATCTTTGAGCCAGTTATTAGCTCACAAGCCTCAGTGACTATCATGTCTACCATGTTGCCAGAGAAATTGTGGAAGGGGGACTTTCCTTCCGAGAAGTCTCCTCCAGGTACTGAGGTCTGAGTTCCATTGCTGTTTTGATCAGTATGTGTAGATATGGTGATGTCGGAGGGAGATACAGTAACTGGGCCTTTGTTGGAAGTGGTCTCTGGAGTATCCACTAATTTAGATGTATACTGACAGGGTTCCTCTGAAACTGGAACATGTGAGAGAGCCTGGCCTGCCTGGGGCACAGGAATACAGCTGGCCATTCCTGATACAGTGAATAAGGCTTTCTTCACTGTGCAGACACCACCCTCTTCTGAAGGTCCGTGATCAGGCGACGCTGACGTGGCATGGAAAACCTGTTGGTTAGTACTGCAGGTGTGAGTGCTAGTGTCCTCCGCACTAACATAACAGATGTTATCAATAGAAACACTTATCGCTGCTTTACTAGTGAAGGCAACATCGGCTTGGGAGAGCTCTATAAAGGCCTCCTGGAGAACCGACTCAGACAAGTCTGAAGCATAGGATGACACTACCTCCTCCTCCTCCTCGTGCCCACGGCCAAAGGACCAATCACTGTGGCTGAGAGGAGTAGAGGGGTGAGAGAACTGACAGACTTCCATTATGCCTTCAAACACCAATTCCTCAGCCAAATCAGCAGCAAAGCGTGTCACAGTGTTGTGGAAAATCTGCTTTTTGACTGCAAGAAACTCTTTGAGTGCTCCAGAAACAGCCTCCCCTACCAAGAAGCTGGCCAAACCATTGATTGCCCGCTCCTTCAACACATAAGCGTGGCGCATCCCAATCTCATGGAATGCCATCTGAAACACTGACGAAGTGAGCCTAGCAGCCAGGTGACAGAGAGTAGTGGTGCAGGCGGACACTCCTTTCTGAATGTCTCTTAAGGCACTGCCCAGGCTCATTTCCACCAGGTCAGTGGCAAACCTCTGAATGCCATCTTTCAAAGACTGAGACTTTTTCTGCAGCTTGGCCACTGTTACTGTTTCTTGAATCTCCGACAGTTTCATCAGGTAACCAGAAGAATTCTGGAATTCTTTGTGGCAGACACAACTCAAGTTCTTGTTTTCACTGATGTCAACTGGAGACTGGTAGCCACAAACAGAACCTAGAATCTCTTTGGATAGATTGCTGGCAAAGTCTGAGTAGGTTTTATATAAAGAGCAAAGGTCCTGTGGTTTACGTAGCTCTGAGCTATCCTGTTCATCCCCATCCACTTTCCAGAAGTACTCCAATGGCCCACCAGATTCCACCAATGGACTGAATGCAGAGACGCTGACAGGGCTAAAAAGGGGACCACCACTTTCCTCAGAGGCTGTCTGCATGGGCCTAGGAGAGTCAGGCAGCTCAGAATGGGGCGAGTAGGGAGAGCCTGGTTTAAGAGGAGTGGGTTTTTTCACATTGGCGGGGAGAGTTGGTTGGTCAAAGCGGTGAGGATTCATACCCTTGGTTGAGCAGCCCCTTGACACATATTTGGACCCACTGGCACTAGTCTCCGAGGGCTTCTTCTGTGTGGTTGGGACAATAATGCCATCAAGAGGCAATGTTAGAGTGCAGCTCGCTGAACTGAGTTCCTCCAGGTCATCAAATTGGTCAAAACTGTCAAAGAACTCACTGACTTCAGAGTCTGAGTCTTCCACTCGCTCTCTGGGCCCCCCTGGCACCTGGGGAATATCCAGCTTGGCTAGTAGGCTTTTCTGGTAGCCCACCTCATCCAAGAAGATGATTGGGCTGGGGCTGGAGCAGTCTGACTCCTCTGATTCACTGACATGGGTTGACTGTGATGAAAGATGCCTTCCAGGGCTGCAGTAAGTCCATTGAGATTCCAAACCTGATGACTTCTGCACTGTTACAGACACATCTGGGCCTGACTTCTGTTTGGCTGAGCCCTTCTTAGCAAAAGAACTTATGATAACTTTGGATCCAGATAAATCCTTTCGTCTCTTATGGGATGGGACTGTCTGCGATGCCACGTCACGCTTTTTAAAATGGTGGAAGCATGCTGCAGCTGCGAACATAGACAGGGTGGAAAGAAAAATGAAAAAGAATTGATTATAAGTCCATGGAGGGGACGAGAAATAACACAACAAGAGTAGAGCGTAGACAGCAGCAGAAAGATGTGGTGACTGTATAGTGATGTCTTAGTTTGGTTAAACTCTATTCATGATGTTGTGTATATTATTTTTGCTGGTGCATAGAATATTCCTTTAGACAGTTAACCTACAGGGATTCTTTACTGTGTCATCGTCCTCAAGATGTTCCAAGGCCGTGACAAAGTCATCCTCGATTGATGAAACCGATTGGTTGGTGTCATCTTCCTCTGGCTGGCTGGGCTCAGATGTGCCTCTCTGGACAGCCTGAAGCTCCAAAGCATAGCGAACACCAGCCATGTAACGTCCCAGCAGGCCCACCAAAGATGCTACACTTGCCTGAGGGTAAAGGCTAGAGTTGGGGCTGTGCCTCAACACACATACTGCCTTCATCCAACACTGCCGACAGATTAAGATGGGGTAGTAAGAAAGAGAAAGGAAGAAAAAGTAAAGAGAAATTAAATTAGCTGTGTTGCTGGACGATTCTTCATTTATTTTGCCAAAAGGCAAAATAGAATACAGCATTTAACCACGTGTCAAACAATGAATGGAACAGAACAGAGTGTCGGATCTACATGAGGAAATTATGTGGCAGCGTTTGGCCTTTGTGAACCAGTTGAAACGCACGCGGGGGTTCTCCTCGTCTTACAGGAGGAGTGTTATTATGTCTGTACTGAAACTGTGGTATTATGTACATAGAAGAGACAAAATTATTCAGTGACCTTCTATAGTCTGCAATAAGTCTTGCTGTCTGCGACAGAAACTGACAACAAAAACCACTGAGTGAGCTGCAGGCCTTGTCTGTACCCAAGCACAGCACACATGACCACAAATGACAACACAGCAATCCTGGGCTGAGAAAAATCCAACCAACCTTGTCTCTCTGAACTCCTGGGGCCTAGCTCATCCAGGTTTACTTTGTTATTCGGTTACCTTTCCTGATTACACCCTAGAATCCCTTTGGGTCTGGAACACGCACTGATGGGAGACTTGTTCCTAGTTTAACTCAACAAAGTCATCCACCATACAATAAAACTGCTGCGTGAAACTGAGCGCTCCAAAAAGGAGAAAATGGCATATTACGTCTGTTTACACAGGGACAGACAATTGCAAGATTTGTAGTGGCATACAGTAAATATTTCCAAATTTTCCATCATTTAGTTGATTGATGAGGTTTAAGAACTGGAATCATCTTGATATAAGTAATGAAATCTGTCTTACTTGAGGACACAATGAAAAACATAGATTGAATCCTAAATACACGAGTGCATACATTCTTTTGGTAGTAAACAGAGGAAGCCATCACAGCACATTTCCCCATTTTTACTTCCCCTCATTGCTCCTCCTCACTTCTGCTACGCACATCTTGCTAACTGAAAACATTCCTTATTGTAAATACATCTCTCATCTACCTGAGGTCCGGTGTCCCTGCGCTCTGCCAGCCTGCGGGTGTCCTTGAGCAGTAGAACCTCATCATTCTTGAGGCCATGGATGTGGACAGACCTGAGCAGTTCACACAGCCCAGCTGGCAGAGATGACAGAGCCTGAGGAAGTTGATAAAGGAGCGTGTTTGGCTTTGGCTAAATGAGAACACTTGAGCTCCGAATCAAGTTTTATAATCCATCATCATCTGTTTGTTTGTTTTTTATTTATTTATCAATACCCACCTGTAAAGTGACGTCTTCTCCTTTACACTGACCAGGCAGACACACAAAATGAATCTGAAAAATAAAAGACGTTTAACGTTAACGTCTGTGAATCTTCTGTACGACTGAACTTTGTAAATGTTTGTATTTCTGTTTATGAACGACAAACCTCTGTTAGTCTCAGTGGGTCTCTGGTTTGCAGCTCTATGCCAATGGTGCATAGCTCCTTTTTGTTCCTTAAAAGGCTCTTCACATAGTGCACCCCACTGTCATGCACAGTCTGCAAACACAAATGCGTTGTCAGCACAGATAACCCAACAGAGTGCATTATAAACCCATTTGTTTCAATTTGTCCCTTGAGGCCACTTGCATGAGATGAATGTGAAACTTTTTTTTCAACCGCTCACATGCATTTTCAAAACTGCTCACACAGTGCACTACCACAACTACCACAATATCACCGCTTCGTCAGTATGTGTGCGTGTATGTATATATTCAGACACACATATATATCATACCACTGGCACAGTTCTCCCCCAAGAAGCACACTTTGTCACTCAGCTCATGAGGCAATGACTAACAAGAGCCACTATATCCCCATAGACTGACCTCTTTCCGGACCGAAGCCTTGGCCTTTAGTGGGACCCCTCTGATTCGGGCACAGGCATCCATAGCCACTGGCCACTTATCTGTAGACAGATAGGGACAAGGGTGGAGAGAAAATAAAATGACTAACAACAGCAGGCAAACATTTTCTTTTGTTATTAATGTGAGCACATTCTGTGCGTAATATATGCCATATGTATTTAGTCTTCACCCGGACATTGACAAACTGCAATAGCATTCAAGAGCGGCAAACCGATCTGGATAAAGTAAATGTAATTGCGCGCAGACTAAATTGCTTCATTCACAAAACTGTAAATCACTCCACAACAATACAAAGATTCATCCAGAGGACTTTGGGGGTGATTATCATCCAAGCAGATAGACAGAGACAGAGAAACAACTCGTCAAAGACAGAAAATGTGTAGTCTAAGTTTGACAAGGGGCCTATGTGGGCTGGTTTTTGAGGATGGCTGTGGGTGACTGGAATGTTAGATAAACAGAGACAGAGAGAGGTCCTGCTCGGAGGACTGGAGGAAAAACTTGCAGCTCAATGTGAGACCAGAGTCCTTCTACTAATGATGCCAAGTCAATACAAAAACAAAAGAAACATCCAAACTAAAGCTCGGAGACAAAATTGAAGCATGGATGTTTACAAACTCAGAAGCCGAAGCTGTTTCATGGACAGTGAATCAACAACAATCACTATGACACAATAGCAGAATTAACAATAACAATAATAACAATAACTCTAACAATCTTTTATTATCTAAAACAAAAAAAGTGAAGAGCTGGTCTTTGATCTGTCTCTTATGTGTGAACTAACGCCCATGATGCACCCCCACCCCTTTTGACTAAAAGAGCATGAGCATAATGATTCCACATAAACAGATAGTACATTTTGTAGGGTGCCTCGGGTGATTTTTGATTTGATGGTCCCGAGTTTGAATCCGAGCTGAAGCATTAATTTTTCAGAATCTTCAGATTCCCAATTAAATGCTGATCATTGTGTTTGCTCACCATTCATATGGAGGAGATGTGACACCGCGGGGGTTCATGAGGAATTCAGTCACTGCAAAATGCAGCTTGTTTTGCCCGAGGCAACAATAATATGCCGTGCAGTACAACCACAAAAAAAAACATGGACACGTGAGCCAAACACAATGCGGTCAAGGTTGTTTTTACATTAGACAGTCGTGGGATTCTTTTAATCAGTGTTGTAGTGTTTTCGTCGAATCTCTGCTGATATGATACGATATTAAGTATATACAGTATATCCTTAACATAAATAATAAAAAACTAAATGTTTTGAATATTTTGATGGCACATAAGAATCTTGCCTGTGACAAGGCCACCCCACCAAGGTAGAGCCAGTAAATGTAGGCAGCACAAAATGTACAAAACAAAACACGAAGGCTGAGAATCCACCGGGTCCACTATGTCCCAGGATCTGTCTCAGACTCATGACAGTCTTGGCAGCTGCTACACCTAAGCTTTGAGGATGAGGTTGTGTTTGGATTATGATTATGGTTATGGTTAGGATTAGATTTGTTAGGGTTAGATTTTGCATGGACAAAATCCCTGCCAATTCATCAGCTACAGTCTTAGATTAAGGGTCTACTTTCACTCACAGGGTGACGTAGATTCAGTAATTTCATCAATCAATATTTTGCCCACACTAATGAAAAAAAAAATCACAGGCTGGGGGGCTACCCAGCATTCATTGGGAAGGTGGCAGAGTACACACTTGACAAGTTGCAAGTCTGTATGAGGCGTAGACCGACAGACACACAAATACAAACAAACAGTATGCAAATTCTGGGGTCAG
Source organism: Brotula barbata (assembly GCA_900303265.1). NCBI lineage: Eukaryota > Metazoa > Chordata > Actinopteri > Ophidiiformes > Ophidiidae > Brotula > Brotula barbata. The sequence continues at coordinate 21,771 of OMNV01008259.1, read as the reverse complement.
ATTGAAAATCAGCAGCTTTGTGCTGACGGTAGCTGACCACCAGTGATGTCACCAAATTGATCTGATAAAAATGAAAACATCATCAGATACTTGAAATCTCAGTATTTCAGTGCCTTTGCACAGCAAGGCTAATTGACGTCACAATATTACCGCATGTTCTCTTCGTTACAGGTTACAGGTTACAAAAGCAGATATGGTCTGTTATAGTTTCCAGAGGTAATAATTGAATTAAATGCCGACTGCTGGGAGTAGAGATTAGCTCGGTGCAACGTTCCAGCTCTGGAGGCCCACAGAGGAGCCGTAACTATGGATGCTGATGTTGATTCTTCCCACCAGATAATATAAGACCATTCTATTCAGTCCTTCTCATAACTGACTCAGGGGTGCAAGCTAGCTGGCTGTCTGCTACTAATTTATCACACAGTCGTGTTGCCACAAAGCCATTTAAAGGATGAATGAGACACAAAAGCAAACCTGTTAGCAGCGAAACAGAGCTGGTTGCCGTTTGACAGGGTGTCAATCATTTGGCTAGCAACAGAAACAGGCCGCGGTCGGCTCGGTCTGTGATGTCACTTCAATATTGTTAGCTAGCACCTAGCATCAAATACGAGATAATATTAAGAGTCGCACATTAAAACTGGAGTCTATACCTAATTACACACTAATTGGTTATTTAAGTGTTATTCCAAACGCAATTTAGTAGCTGTTATCAAATCATTTCAGCTCACCGCTCAGCGACGGGCTCTGACGGCTTGCCACTGGCTCTGATGTGCGATCAGCAAACGATTCGTCCGTTTCGAACTCGTTAATATAACCCATAAGGGAAGCGACGACGCACGTACGTTGGATCCATTAAGTGGCTCGTTGCATTTAAAGTGAAAGACGTAAATAGCGGTATAGTAATGACGTCTGTAACGCTCCCATTTCGGACAATCACAAATGTCAGCAACCATCACTGCTACATACTGGACATTGGTCTGAATAATCTTTTTGTTTTGTTCCTTTGCGAATAAGTAAAATTGACCATCTTGATTCAATGTAAATGATACAGTTTAATCAACACGCCACAGCTAACGTGTTAATGGATTAAAGAAAAGAAGATGGGTAAACGATTCACTCATGGGTTCATTTTATTCGATTCCAAAGAATGAACCAAACTGTCCATTTACAGCACTGTTCTTCCCATGAAAACATGAAGAGCTTTTCAGACGTGACCAATCGCACCCGGAAAAAGCGATGTGTCATAATGACAGAATAATCAAACTGTAGGAATATACTATAGATTAGCTCACTGGGTATAAACATAACATAAAATAACAAAGTACATATAAGCTAAATGAAGACAATGATCTGTGAAGATCGTTCAACTGAGTAGAATGAGCACAATTATTCATTATGTTGCAAATGTGCCTATAATACAGGCAGTATAGTTCAACAGCATGAATGCAATTTTATATGAAGTGTTAAGATTGATGGGGTATAAAGTCTCAAAGCTGCATTGGATGTGATTTCCCTAAAATAGGATGATGTAAAGCTTTTTGATTGTTAACTAAGTCAGTCATTTCTATAAGTTTTGGCCTGAGGTTGGATACATTTTTACACACATGTTATCAAACACTATAGAAATGACCAAACTGATATTTCCACCTTCAGTCCATTATGGAGGCCAAATCAAACCATGTTTTGTTTTGTTTTTTACCTGTTCTATTTATTGAAAATGCATCTGTGACTTACATCAGCTCTCAATATATGGAAAACTGCTCCGGACGAATTAATGAAATAGTAAAAATGCATGAAAACAACCCTCAACTCAATGATCTGAACTCTGATCATACTGAAAATAAGTATGAACACCATGCAAACAGCTCCAATCACAAGAAGACTCCTAAAACAGCTGTCATCACACAAAAAAAGATCTGCTCACACTAAAATCGCATGACCAAACCTTCAGTAGCTCTGAATAACAACACATGAAAACACATGATCATACTGGAAATAACGAACCACAGAAAAACAGTTCTGATCTCCCCAAAGGGTCACAATCACACAGAAAAAAATTAATCACAGTTAGAACATACAATCACACTAAAAGTTAGCATCACAGTGAAAACAGCCCTGATCACAATGAAAACAGCTGTGACCTTCCACATGTGACACAGGGTCTCCCCCTACACCCTCTACCTCAGCCCCTGTCGGAAACCAATGTCTCCCTGACCACTGTGGAGCCTCTGCCTACAGTGCCTTTGGTTGATCCTATCTAGCACATGAGGGATGAGTAGCACTGGAGGAAAAGCATATAATAAACCCTTCAGCCATCACATGTAATACATTCTGCTTCAGGAGAGCGGTAGCCTAGATCCTTCCAAACAAAGATTATTCAGTGCATCTTGATTTAGAGGATAAAAACCGAGACTGAAAACAAAACAGAAACTAAAACATAACTTCACACTCAATAAAGTGAACTCAGTTGTCAGCATAAGACATTACCTGTCTGTATATACAGTATATACAGTATATATATGAGATGAGAGGGAGCTGAGATGAGATGAGAAACCTATTTGATCTTTATGTGTGTGTGTGTGTGTGTTTGTGTGTATAAGCCTTTTCTACTTCGTACTCTAATGTGATAATGTGTACTAATGTGAAAATCCATATCCCTTAAAGTAACCCAGAATTGTTTGCCTTAAAATGTATTCAGTTACCAGTCAATACACCGGTGTTGAAGTGGTGAGCAAGCGATGGACAAATTCAAACTTATGACACTTCTCATTAGCCACATGTTCAATAGTGACAGTTAGTGTTAGTTAGATCCACTGGTGTCACTTAGTGTACATCCAGTGTCTGCTTTTGCATATGGCAAGAGATAAATAGGAGACATAGTGATGGAGAGGGGATAGAGGAGAAGCTCTTTTTTATTTTTTCTGATAGAATACAATGAGTGTGTGAATTTTGGAGAAGAAAATAAAAAGAAATTATGGATGAAATTATACGTCATATATAATACAATATTCTGAATTGTTTGATTTCCCACTTATATTTGAAATTTTATATTAAGCTGATATCCTCTGTGTTAATACTGAAAGGGGAATTTTCCATCAGAGGAAGCACTTATTGCTCCCTAGAGAGCTGCACTTGTGCTATTTTTGTACGAGATGTGTCTTTTTCTTTTACTCCCTATCACAAACAAGCTTTACTGTTTACAGTTATGCTCCAGTTAAGTTTTGGACATTTGTTTGTGCATGGTAAAATAAGCATGGTTCCGTCTGTGAGATCATTCATAGCGGCAACAATAATATTCCTCATAATCATGAGAGACTTGATTTTAAATCTTCGGTACATATAATATACTATCCATAGTATTTCTTTAAATGGATACACAAACATAACTTTTTTGTTTTTTTTTATGTCATGCAATATTTAACATGAATAACATGGATCCATGTTTTGTTTTTTTTCCACATTAAATCATTCAAATGTCAAAATTGCAAATTGACTCAATGGAAATCTGTGTTTGTTGCAAATATCTTCATTACATGTATTTATTATATTTATATATATATATTTATATTCCAAAGTAAATAGTATGTAAATATGTATGTATGTAAAAGTATGTAAACATAAATAGGTACTTTATAAAGTCATGATATTTTTTAAAAAGGGCGGAATACAAAATACTTTTATGTCTTTATTTGATTTTATTAGCATTATTAGATGCCCATCGCCGGTTCAACCTGCGGTACTGGAACGTCTGCAGAGTAAAGCACAACCACGCTGTATATGCATTTGGTTTTATTGAAGAAGAGAGATATGAATCGGTAGCCTGTTTTAAGGCACCTCAAAAATGTACAACAAAAGCTGAACCATTTATTTATTCTGAATACAAAAATACATATCTTGGTGACTCCAAATTGTAATAAATAGTTAACCATGCATTCTAACCATAAAAAGGCACAGAAAACAGTCACTTAGTAGTCATAAAAGTTAGCAACTACTTTACCAAAGTCATCCAGATAGTAATACAGGTGACAACTGTAACATTATATTCCAAATGTGAAAACACAATACACGTCATATCATTTAACCTTAGACAATAAATATGCAAATATTGTTTATACCTATATGTTCTTAAAAATGAAAACTGTGCCATTGTAAACATAATGTAAACAAATGAAACTCACTTCTCTCCCATCACTTTAGGAACCGCGTCAAAGATTATGTTATGAGATCCTTGTGAGGGCTGAGTTGGTTTTTTTGAAACCAGGCAGTTTGCAGCATTATTTACAGACCACTGGAAAACAAAAAAAAAGGAGAAAGTTGGCAACTTCCACTTTGTATCGAAACGCCAAGCATTCTCGCGTCTAGAACCTGGGGCCAAAATGCTTCAGATTTACAGAACCTGGCAGACAATTTGGACAGACATACAGTATAACCACGGCAGACAGTTCCAGCTCCGGAAATGGAAGAGTGTCAAACAGGACTTGAATTCTGTTAGGTGACCGGAATAATGGAGCTCAAACAGACATGGATGAGCACGAGAAGAACAAGGCAATGCACAGCGGGTCCACTACTGCTCCAATTAAAGCACATCATAACGGGGGGG
>OMNV01008259.1:0-17151 GCA_900303265.1 Brotula barbata | reverse complement strand
GGGGGGGGGGCTTAACAAAAAATTAATAAATCCTATATCTGGACTGCTGTAATCCACAGTTTGGTCATCTGTTAATTATAAATGTCAATTTTCTGAATGAGGAAAGTTGCTCAAATGATTGTTGACGTGCCACAATGGGAAATAATCACTGATTAATAAACAAATAAAAATATCTTTCTTTGGGTACAGAACTTGACAAACGCTTAGCTTGAACTGTAAATGGATTTATGCTGATGCACCATTTTTAGATACTCATGCACGATAGAATTAAATTCCAGGGCCTACAGTCTATGGGCGGAGGCGTTTTGATCTTCTTGTGTATGTAAATGCCGAAAATACACCTTTTAAAAAAGTGTAGTCAAATACAACACTCATGACTACAGCTCCAAAAACATCTTGTATCATCACCTGTCTGTCACAGCGTCTGAACTGGACATTAGAAACTGGAGGATTTATTATAGGGATGCTGTACAAGAATGCACTAGAGTGTAATCTCATTGACGGGTAACTAATGTGTGTATTGCAGAGTGCAGCTCTATGATGAATTCAATAGTCTGACACGACTGATTGTCAGTGTAAACAGTGCTAAAATCATCCATCCACTCATCCATCTATCCACTGCTAATACTTCTTAGCCAATCATGCTTTTATAATGATGAGAGTGGCGTGATGAGGGTACTATATGTGATATGGCGCCCTCTGGCGGTAAATCTGGGTCAACACTGTTTTACAATCCAATTATTTGGTGATTTGGGGGGGTGAGCTTTGCTAAATATCACTAACTAATACTTAATAAAAATAAAAAAAATGCTTTTACATTGTTTAGCATAAGCCACATTGCTCAGACAGTGAGAACAAGAAAAAATAAAAACATGTAAACTGATTATTTTGGGGCAGGGCTTAATGCCACTGTTGCAGTACACAAACACCCATGCAAACACACAAATGCACAGCAACACATCACACGTAATAACACAACAGTCATGTCTGCCCATCCTAGGAGTTGATTGACGCAGTCCGACTTTTAGTGTATCATTTTGGAAGCACAGCGGAGCAAAGCTACAAACTAGTGAACTCCTGGAAGAATGTTGTATTGACTAAGAAAAATCAGTCTAAGGGTCTAAATCTCTAAAATCAGATCCTCAAACCTCGAGGAATACTTGTACAAAAGCAAACAATGGTTTTTTTTCTCCCCCATCCAGAAACACCATGTCAAAAAGCTGCAGAGAGCAGAGACTGTATCAAAACAAGAGATAAATATTGCACTGTCATTGGAATACAACAGCATTATCATATACAAGAGATTAAAACCAAATTAATGACACACATGGTGCAATACACACAATCAAATGTGTAAGCTGTTGACAATGCATACCAGCAATCCACAAATGCATTAGACTACAACACTTACAAACCTTGTTTGCATACACTGGTATACTGTATATACAGTGAATATACATACATACATACATATATATATATATATATATATGTATGCAAACTTAGCATCACATATAGAAATATACCCTGTAATGCCACCAGTCTTAAAGAAACTAATAAGAGTGTTCTATCATTTTACCTTTAATTTAAACAAAAAAGCTGCACTTGAACAACGTCATACAGTTTGCAGATCAACTGCTATGTTATATATTGAAAACCGTTAACTATCTCCTATCGTCAATACGTCGCTATGTGAAATACTGAGTGTTAGATTGCCAAAAGTTAAAAAGTTGAGGTGACCTGTAAATTCTATGTAATGATATGAAGATTTGCACCTGCATGAAGCAAGAAGTAAAAAGTGCCTTTTAAATATTCCTTAAAAAAAAGAACCCTACAGTATATGTGGTTGGCTTCAGGCCAACAAACTGACTTTCGTTTTGACTAATATTAATCTCTCTCCTTCGCTCGTTGGAATTAAGACCTAAGACCTACTGGCCTGTTAAATCAAACAGTGCTTTCTGAAAGGAATCGTCCGATAATCAGGTTTGGAAGTTTCTTTGACATTCACTTTGGTACTGATTTTCACATCCACAGAAAACGCGTCAACTTACAGATATTACTACTTCATCAACACTTAAACCAAAAATAAAGTATTTATGACGTCTATCGATAAAGCACATGTTACACTAAATGGCAGAAAGTATGGCACTTGACACAGATCATTGATACGTTATCATGCAAATAAATAAATGCTAGAAACAAAAAAAAGTATTTCAACCAAAAAGTATGCTTTCAGTAGTAACAAATGGCATTGTAATACTTAAGTCATGTAAAACTTGTTCAAGTGTTATTTTAGCACACACACACACGCACGCACGCACGCACGCACACAAAAAAATAATACAATAATCATGCTATTAAACGTATCTAGAGATGAGCAAGCATAGCATGCAACAGCAGCCCGTTCTTTTCAGAGCCGACACTTTCCAGACCTAAACAGTTCTGAAGCCCAAATGTTACTTTGTGCATCTGCAGCTCTTTAACGGGAGACTGAGATACACCAAGCACCACAAATCCACACGCTACTGGACTGGAATACACACTTAATCCCTCAGGAAACACTCAGGGAGGTCCTGGAGTTGCTACTAGTTTGTCAGGAGTATCATGAGTTGCATACCTGATTGTGTGCTGTGAGTGTAAATTAAGTTACAGAATGGCTTTTTGTGTAGATCCATGACTTCCCGTTGTACTTCAATCAACTGTCAATTTGGCACCAAAGCTAACCCCCCTCCCTCCCCCATCCCCTATGTATCTGTTTCAGAACATCACAAAGGCTTTGGCAGCAGAGGGATAAAACCATCCGACCACCCTGCGCATTCATCTATTCGCTTCCTTCACTGCCTACGGTGCACCAAAACTGGAGAAAGGGGAACCGTCGTTTCCCCCCCTGACAGGTAGTGTCCGCTTCCGGGTTAGAGGTCAACCATGGAGGCTTTGGCCAGGTCCTTAGTTCCCTGAAGAATTCTCTTCATATGACCCACTTTCGATATCCCCAGATCCTGAGGAGAGAAGATACACACACACATTAACACCACCGAGGGATGGGATCCGCAGGGAGTCAAGCATTGGAGCAGCTGTGCCTTTTCCACGGCATCACGTTACAATACGTTTCAGTTAAACGTCACCGTGATCTCCGGTCTCCTCTCTCTTCAAAGTTCCGTCAAATATCATTTTTTCAGTTGTTGCTGGCTTCACTTTTGCACTGCTTGTGAACCGCAGCAGCGAGCACAGGTGTATCCTGTTTCTTCCAGATGTGCGGGCCCACAGAGAGATGAGCTGAACGGATCTATGTGGAAGTCCTTATTCGGTCTGCGTATGTTATCATTACATCTACGGCGCGTTGATATACGACGTTCAGGGCGTTGGTTTGACAAAGTCGGCTTGCAGCGGGAATGCGGAACGCTAAAAAAAACAACAACACACTCCTCCATCATATTTACATTGATGCTCCAGAGACACAATCTGTTACAGCATCAGGACAAAGTGGGTCGTTCCTCTGTACTTTGCTGCTGTGAATCGGACTCACGGTTGACTTTCTGTAACTTTCACTGCAGCGACTCTACAATGAATTCTAAACACACTAAAACCCTCCAACCTTGTGGGCCTCCGTCGTGACTCTAAAACTGTGTTGAACCTTGAGCTGAACAGAACTGCAGACTCCTACTTTAAAGGTAAAGTCAGGTACTCGATATAAGATTGCACTCTGATTTGAGAAATCCGTTTGAGCCCCCCTCCACTCCGCCCAGAAGTACCTCAATTGTCAAACCTGCTGACTGTGACAGTGGGAGGACTGGGTAGGAAGGGGGAGGAGGGAGTGGATCAGATTTTCTCTGCATTTCCACCCTTCACTCCCCTCCTACCCCACCAGCCCTCCTACTGGTATCATAACAGGAGGCTATGATTGGATGTAAGACTGTACTGGGAGTTGAACACCAGATTTAAGACTCTCAGAAGGTTTAGAGACTACACAGACGTTTAAGGACCTATAAATCGGAGTTGATGGTCACACCTGTGAGGCTCCTCTAGTGATTTCAAACGTTTCACGCATTGGGGAAAGTTAGAATGTTACAAAATTTCTGTTCTTCTTCTGTATAAAAATTCAAAAATAAGGTCACTGTAGATAAGATCACTGTAATTTTCAACACATCCAACAAGCAGCCGCATTACATCAATAATGTAGACATGGACCGCGCTAAATGAACTACATGTGTTGGGTGTGACCACACGCTCGAAAAATACCTTCGTCCGAGCATTCTTGTTTTACAAACCCAAACTTGACCCCATGACCGGTAAAACACCATCTTACAGCTCCTCAGTTGTCATCACCGTGGGGACGCTGTGACGAAGCCGACTTGGCCAAACGTCTTCAAACTCTATCTTCCAGTCCAGCCGCAGCACTTAATCTTCATCACATGGTATTTATTACTTGAATAACAACACAGCCCAACCTCTCACAACAAAGGGAATGGTAATTATAGTCGTTTTGAATAGTATTTTGTACTCCAGTACCAACTGAAAAAACAAGTATTCCATGTATCCTGCAGTAGGGGTCACCGAGGTCAGGAGTTCAAATTCATTTCACGTTAAGTGTAGGTTTACGTTTTGTGCTGACAACCTTACACGGTCAGTGGATTATGGGTATAAATGTTTGATTATATTTGTTATATACATGTTTAGTACATTGCGTCCTGTTGATAATCCACCTGTTATTATAAAGGTCAAAGTGTACCGATTGTTTGCTGTTTTCTGTGGCGGTCTGGCAGATTGTTTATGTTTTATACAAGAGGTTCAGTGGTTTGGTGAGGGTCGGGTAGGATTCCCCGGCAGTGAAAAACTGCCATAAGACAACGATCCATTAAACATCCCTCCCTGCTCTCCACACGCCTGATTGGCAAAAACAATTGATCCGGATCTTGACTGTCTGAACCCACTTTATTTAACTCATCAGACTCAAGAACGCAGATTGGGACCCACTGAAGGATCTATAAATCCTCATGCACCTGTACTTAGACACAATAGACACCTCAAATATGACACACAAATCCACTGTCTGCCTCTACACTCCCCCTCCAACCCAGCTCCACCTGGGCTATCCCAGTCCATCCCCGATCCGAGCAGATACACAGTGTTAGGGGGGGTTACAGCGAGTTTTTGGCACAAAGCGGCAACCAGACAGAAGAAGCCAAGCAGGGCAGCGCAGCACAGAGGTGGCGAAACAGGGACACAACTTTTGGGTGAAAGAGGATAAGAAATAGACCAAGATGAAGAAGAAGAAGAAGAAGAGTTCATTTGTCGGTACAACGGGAAGAAGGGAACGACAGATTCCTTGAGATATCGGGGTGTGTTAATGCAGCAGTTGTGTGTGTTTACCTTCAGGTCTCTCCTCTCCAGGTGCAGCAGCTCGGACCCCCGGATGTCGTGACGGGTGAAGGTGTCTCTGTACTCCCCCAGGCTTAGCTGTTCCAGCCAGATGCCCACCTCCTCTGTGCCCCACCTCTCCACTACACACACACATGCACAAATGCACACACACACACACATACACAGAGCAGAGCAGAGAGAGGCTCAGAGCACCTCACAGGTATACACGACACACACACAGACAGGCGCTCTCCTCCTCCGTTCGTGTCGTCTTTCTCTCTGTTGCTCTCTCTCAAACAAACACACAAACGCGCACACACACACACACACACACACACACACACACACATACACTCTACTGCTCACACGACAAGCAGGTGTGAAAATGTCCACACATGCACACAACCTCACAAATGAGCAAATCACTGATGGAAAAGTCGGGTTCTGGGAGAGGGAAGGTGTATTAAAGAAGACGGGAAAGAGGAGAGCAGTGGCAGCAGCTGGCACAGGAAGGAAGGGTTGGACAGAGGCCAAAGGTTGGTCAGAACAAGGCAGCGGCCAACGGCATTCCAGAAATGCTGGGGGCATGCATGTTGCCAACCGGATCAGAACACACAGAAAAAGTAGGAGGTAAAAAGAAGACAGGCGCCTGTGTGGTCTGCAGGAACTACAACCCAACTCATCAGGGACCAGCCGTGGACGACACGGTCCCACCTGACCTGACTCAACCCAACTCCAGGTACGCACACATGGCGTAGGATGCAAAATGTCTCTCTTTCTCCTGATTAACCTCCAAATCACACAGACACGTTCGGATATTTGGACAATTTGGAGCTTCACCAAACTACGAGCACCAGTTTGGACTGTGGAAGAAAAGAACCAGAGGAGCGGGAGGAGGAAACATAACGGAGCCAGAGAACACTGCCACAGTTCTCCAGCGTCTCCCTCCACCCTCTGTCCCTCATTGTCTGTCTGTGTTTGATTCTACTGACAACTCAATGGAAAACCGCCGTGAAATTTTACGAAGCCGAGCACGTTCAGATTTATCCTGTGCGTGTGAACCGCAGCAGAGACGAGGGGTGCAGGTGAAATTGATTTTCCTGGCGTCACGACTGAAGCGACACAGAAATACACGGTGAATACTAATTTCCTTTGTTTTCAAATTATTGGTATTGGAGATGGCTCACCTTCCTCAGACTGCAGCAGGAGAGATAATTGGCCTGTGTGTGCTGTACGTACTATATTTTGGTTCTTTTAACGTTTGATTACCGTCCTGATTATAAATCTATACATCATCGTACCCCCTCTCACTAGGCAGCAGGACCACATAAGAGTGGATCGTCTCCTCGTGTGCAAACATAATGTGGTGCCATTCATTTGTTGGTTTATTATGTTAAAAATGCAGATTTGATCTCCAAGACCAGACGTCCAGACTTGATCCCTACATGCTTCCTCTTGGTGCAACCTTGTTCTGCACTTTGTGCCCTCTGAAGAGACATTGGCTTAATGGATGAGAGCAGGGATGGAGGAAGGGAGGGTCAGGTCAGGGGGGTCACCAGTTGATGGTCAGGGTAAGACTGAGGGGGTCACACCTCAAACACACACCCATTCTTTGTATTGTATCCGGGGATTAGAATGCAGTATTACCTGTATACAATCTGTGTAAGTGCAGAGGAACAAAATCCAAAGGGATCCTTCACTAAACCCCGATGCCGAACGCTCACTGATCCAATCGCAGCCTAGCAACGGTAACTACGCATGGCTGGTCCATCAAGCATTCTTGCGGAGAGGGGAGACATTCTAAAACAGTGTTTCTCAAACATTTGGAATCAAGTTCCACCTCTGAGTAAACCAAAACATACGAGCACCACCTCGGCCACGAGCCACCAACACAAAGGGATAAACCTCAAATTGAGACAATTACAGTACGCGTGTGTGTGTGAAAGCTGGACCTCGTTCATGTTGAATACACACGGAAAACTGAGTAATTTGCCACAATAACACAATTTCCATACATTTCAAATATTTGGATTGTGTAAATTTCCACCACCACGGGCTGTCTGATGTACCACAGGTGGAACGTGTGCCACAGTTTGAGAGCTACTGTTCCAGAATGCACCATTTTCTTGTATAATATAGAAAATCTGGCATGATTGGTGTAAATTTTCACGAGTCTAAATGTCTTCTTCACAGTAAAACGACTTGAGCCTCCAGAGAGGCTCATATTTGGACTTGATTCAGTGTGGTCACATGACAAATAACTAAGCGGCGTCACCTTTGTATCTTTTAAACGGCGGATGGGACCGCAGATTTAAGCGGCCTGCCCACTGTGCTCATTCCCGAGGGGGAGTGTGTGTGCTGCCCTACCTGACTGAGGGCTGGTCTTCTTGGTGGCCTTCTCCTTCTTGAACTTGGGCACAATGCGGAACATGCTGCTGCGACTGTTCCTCTTGCCATAACCCAGAGAGTGGTCCTGGTACATAAGCACAGTCAACCTATAGCCTTTCATTTAGCTAGTCAGCTCTGCCGTTACCTGGAGCCACGTTAAAACAGTGAGGTCCAGGTTGTGTGTGCTGGTATCAGTATCAGTAGAGACCATGTGTTCCCTTTATTCAATATGTTAAATACAGAATAATGTTTGTGGTCTGTTCGAGTGTGTGTGGAGCCTGCTCACCTCTTCATCATTAGGCTGTAGTATATGGTAGAGCCAGGGAATCTCGCCCAGTTTTCCCAGTTCCAGCTCCACACTCTGCAGAGCACTGGACAGCTGCTCCTCCTCGGGTGGATCCAGTTGCTGCATCAGAGGAAGAGAAAGAAGATTTTAATGTGCAAAAATACACAAACCCATTTCTCTCAGTTGTCACTACTTCTGTGCACACTGAGTGACAAAAACAATACTATGTTATGGTGAATTACGGCCCCTTTAATTTTTAATTTGATTTAACTCGCTCAATATGATCGGAGAAACTGAATACAATACACGATCAGTTCTTAGTGAAATGATCAGAGAGTGTAACTTACCAGTGAGACCCGGCCCACCAGAAGAGACTCGGTCTCGTTGTAAAGCGCCTTGACAGTGCTGGCCACCTCTATAGCCGTGTTCCTGGTCAGACTCTGGACAAAGGACACAAATTCCCTTTAGATTAATAAAATGAACAAAAAAAAAAAACACAACCCATGTTTGTACTCTACATCCGTCCATGGCTCACCTCTGGGAACTTGGGGTGTGTTTTGTTGATTGCATGAGATGCGGCATTGACAGCGTGTGCCAGCTCCTGCTCCAGGAGCCCGTTGGTCTTGGCAGCCTCACATATCCTGTACGATGGAGTCAGAGTCAGAGGGCAGAGTTCAACACTAATCTACAATCGTGAAATCTTCATAAAAATGAGAAGCCGGTGGCGTTATGTTTCCAGCAGTGTGTGTGCGTGTGTGTGTTTGTGTGTGTACCTTGTGATAAGCTCCTCTGCAGCTCGGGCACACATTTGGACCAGGGCTGCCTCCTCCTCCGTAGCCAGATCAACAGACTGCTGTGGGTAGAGGTGAGGTCGCAGCGGAGGCTTATCGTACTTCAACTTGTCCTCCCATGACTTCAGGGTGTTCTCAAAAGCCTGCAGGGGAGAGAGAGTGAGCACAATAGATCAATCAATCAATCAATCTCATTTGGGTTGCACAGCATTTTTCCTAAAATAAATGAAACTATAAATGCTTTACAGAGAGATCTGACAAAAAACAAGAAATATTGACTCCCCTCCTCCCCCTCCTTGTGTCTTACCCGGTCTCTGGTGAGCATCTGAGCCCTGTTCTTGTGCTGGATCTTGATGACACCAGGCGGTTGGATCCAGGCCTCGCCATCCACCTGAATCGGTACCCCCTCGTCCCCCAGGATGGTGATCTTAACCGTACGACACTGATGGGAGAGAGAAGCATATGTTTAGGATTCTTGAATGTGTGTGTGTGTGTGTGTGTGTGTGTGTGTGTATTATCATTGCATGCTCGCCTGCGGTCTCACCTGTGCTATACGGTGGTGCTGCAGTTTGATGACTCTGGACACGGCCATCTGCATGCTTCCAAAGACAGCAACCACCTCCAGGATCTTATCGTCAAATGATGGAGCACAGAAGATCTGCAAGATAATGACGCTCATCACTGGATGATCACACACATTTCACTGGTGGAAGACACGCCAGACAGGATCATATCTGTGCCATTTGGCCCCGTCAGCTCAGTTTAGGAGCATGAATGTGCATTGTTCCTGAGAGAAGAGGCCTCCCAACAGGTCAGATATCTGGCAGCTAACTGCTCATGATAAGGTCAAAGCCATGATGAATCAGCAATTATTCCAGAACGTAAACAAAAAAAATGTTGGTTGTAGGCAGCTAACAAACCACTCAGAGACACAATGATTTATAACTCCTCTAACATCGGAAATTAAATTTGTCTAAAGTTGGCTAAAGTCCACTAATAGTTAAATAGCAATTTGAATTTCCCTTGAATTTCTCTTTACAGATTAACCGCAAAATTCATTGTGATGTATTTTGTTTCTTTGGGACATCTGGCCTTTTCACAAGAGTTTAAAATCAAACCTTAACATTTATGAAGACGGATCCGTTGATGATTACCACAGTCAAGGATGTTACAGAAATTGATCTTAGGTGTCATGTGAGGCCATGGCCACTAGGTGGAAACCTGAACATTCAGCAAGAATCACTGAGCTGAAAGAGAGGCAGCAACATGTTGATCAGTCTCACTGGAATCATCTCTGGACTTTAGCTCCAGTTTATGGTATCACCATTTTGACTTTACGTTATATTTTCAATAAAATGTTTCTCAGGTTTACAGTAAACCTGAAGATCAGAAACAATATGTGTAAATGTAAGGTTACACAAAAAAAGTCCTAATTTTTCAACTTGTTACGTGTGTGATTCTCCGTGATGTTGTATTGCGTGTGTGTCGGATAAGTTCAACTAAATGTCTTCTCCCTGTTTCCTCTTCTCCCACACAACAGTTACATAACGCAGAATGCACACAGAATGTGTGTTTGTGCATGGGCAACCTCTGTAGAGGATCACTACACGGTGTGTGTATGAGTGTGTGTGTGTGTGTGTGCATGAGAGGGTGAACTAAGCAAACTGACACTCCAGTCTCTCAGCAGCCCTTGTGCTTTGAGCCTTGAACAAACAAGCACAGATATCTCTGCAACCATTCCTCCCTCTACCCCTCTGGGCCAACAGGGTCATGTTAAACCAGGGTCTCTTTCCATAGAGAGAGAGAGAGAGAGAGAGAGCGAGAAGAGAAGGAGAAAGAGAGGCGATAGGCGACCAAGCGTTCGTGTCAGCTCAAAAAGGAAAACACCCTTTTTCCTTGCCAAATGTGATCTGAATGGAACATTACACAGTGTTCAGTGTGACCACCTACTGCTAATGTACTCACATCATCCTCCTTGGTGCCGCCCCAGAAGTTGGTCCCGCCTGCGTAGCTCGGAATGTTTAACACTGCGATACCCTGAAGACTGGGAAGGGGGATGTACTGACCGTCACACTGGAAGAGACACAATTAGGCTGGAATGAATCAGTAAATATGAGTAAAGGAGAGATGTGTGTGTGACTGCTGGAAACAATTCATCACATTTAGTACTTTTAAATACAACAAAGCTTACAACCTTGATGGAGGGGATTTCCTCTAGGTAAAGAGAGCTACAGCGCCACCCTAAGCACCAGTTTTTTAACTTCTGTTAGCACAATCAGTGACATCAGGTTTAGCATTTCGGCCTAATAAAATAACAATAAACAATAACTGAGATCTTCTGATTTGCTTCACAATACTTGTTTGGCTAAACGATCATCATGGAAATATCATGACTCTGTTATGTAAAAAAAAAAAAAAAATTCCCAGCCAGTTCCCACAAACGACGTCGTGGCAGAAGGAGTGTGGGTGGCCAATAAAAATGGGCGCCGTAAGTAAAGCCAAATTAGCAGGCTGTCAAATGTAAACAAAAAAGCAATCATCCCACCAGGTCCATATTGTTCTGACCAAAACCATTTGAACAAACATTACATCATATTATGTCAACACTATGAGGAAGACTTTGAAGACTGGATTTTGATGACTTGAGGGCACAGTTTGCTATCTAAGAAAAAGGCCAGATGGCTGCAGAATTATGCTGCATTCAAACTCTTTTTAATAATGAGAGATTCAACGATTTCCACATCATCATCTAAACGATTTCCTGGGAAATCAATGATTACAGTTCAATACCCGATGTATTCCAGACTAAATCAGAGTAAAACTGATTCACGTTTCCCAGAGTCCAGCATTGAAAAACCACCAAATCCCTTGAGATTCTTTCCTTTCTTACCTCCAGCTGGACCTTCTGCTCCAGGTTCTTGTAGGTTCTCTGCAGCAGCTCTTTGGTGCCCAGCACACCGTACCACATCATGTTCTTGGTCCGACTCCTGAGTGAGGGAGGGAGCAAAGGATGACGCACATATTTTCAGAACTGACTGAAAATGGGCTGGATGGACGATGGAGCTGCGATTTCCAAACGTGTAATGGCTGTGGGTGAGAGAGGCGCGTCTCACCTGCATTTCTCTGGATGCTCTTCTCGTTTATTGTTAAACTCCAGGGAGATCTTGGCGTCCAGGCCGATGCCGAAGTAGTTGTTCATCACACATTTCTCCATGTAGCCCTCTCTGGATGAAGGATCAGTTACACGAACCGATAGATTAACAGTCAGTGAGCTCACGCGCATATTAGTCATGAAAAACGCGTACAGATGAAGGCAGACAGAGACAGAGACAGAGACAAACAGCTCTTACAACGAGTCCAGGTCGGGGTCGATGAAGGGTGTGGCGCCAAAAGGGTCGATGTTGGCCAGCAGCATCTTACTGATGATGGAGCTGCCAGCGATAGAGGCAGCCAGTCCAGCCCTTAAACCTACAGACACACACAAACAAAAACACAGGTAAACACACACAGTTGAGCGCTGAGTTGGGCTCATGCAGAAAAATGCATCCAACAGCATTCATTTGATGTGTTATGGTAATCAGAAGAGTTTAGATCAGTCAATACATCAACAGGTTATGCTGATGTTGATTCGGACCTACTTTTTTGATTTATTAACCTCCTAAACTCTGAGGTAACCATCAACCATCCTCATCTTCATAAAGAGAGCTTTATTTTACCACAGTTTACAAAGACACCAAACACATCGTGATGCCTTTTGGGGAAATCTGTACAAAATGATACACCAGACATCCAGAATAAAGAGAAATTGAAGGAAAATCAAAACTTCCATTGCTTAAAAATCATGGATTTTTAAATGATCACCTCTCTAGAAAAAGTATGGTCATCCTTTTCATGATTTTGTAGGCGGTAAGGTGACAGTGTGGACGTGTGGACGTGTGCATGTGTGTTTACCGGGGCAGATGATGCGTGTGTTGAGTACAGGCAGGTTCTCCTTGCTGGTGGTGAAGGGGGTGATGGTGAAGGAGCTGTAGGACTGGGTGCTGCGGCTCACCCTCCTTTCTGTGGGAGAACAGGGGCTCTTTGCAGCTGGACGTGGAAGAAGAACACGGACGTCAACATTATAAAGCTCACAGTGCAGCTGGACGTACGCGACGTGACCGACATTTCCTGAAAGGCGGATTTTCAATCGAGCCAGCAGTAACATTTACTCCTGTTCGCTTCCTCGACTTGCTCACTGTGTATTTTGATTCCTGTCCAGGTCAGTAAGGAGCGAGGAGGAAAGGAGAGGAAACGAGGAGAGGATAAAAAGCCCAGGGTGACTGGTACTCCCACTCCTTCGATGGCTGGAAAATGTGTGGAAGGAAGCAGCCTCATGATAAACAGGAAGAACTTCTGTCCCGAAGACAATAACACATCCTATGGCAGATGCACACAAACACGAGCACACACACACACACACACACACACACACACACACACTTTGCGGCACTCATACATAGTCCCATTAACATCCATATAAACATGCACACACGGGCACACACGCTTTACAGAGGCCCGGCCATCACAGTTTCCATGGCGGCGACTATTTATTATTAAACAGACGTCTCCATTGCCGCAGATTATATTGGAGCGTTCAGATGGAGAGATACAAAGCTTAGTCTAGCGCAGGAGATGGAATATCACACAGGACACAGTTTCTCTTTACACTTTTACCACTAATCCCTGAGTTTATTTATGACAGGAAACTTGATTTGCGTCAGCAGGAGTTTTTCCATTACCGGGGCTCTGAGTCTGGGTGCAGTGAAGGCACTGTCCACTAGGTGTCATCATTCAAATCCAGGGTGACTTCCTCTCACACAGCAGCATCCTATCCAGTTACAATAAGATCGGTATTTTGCATCACTTTTGTTCTCTTTTATAATAATGATACAAGCGATGTTTCCTCCTCCTCTTTCGGTGGAGAGCAGGAACACACGGTGAGCCGGGCGCCTGTGTTTACAGTCAAATTACGGCATAGAGGATGTGTGTGTTGAGATGTTAAATATAAAACGGTCTCGTGAAGAATGTTTGAATTGGTGGATGTAAATGAATGGGAATGATGCCAGCTGCCGACCGAAGTGAGAGATGTTGTTTTGGAACGGGTCCATGGGTGAGAGATCGGGCCAAGAAAAGCAAAGGGCGACCTGGCCGGCCGTTTACACTCACAGGGCAGTGCTTCCAGTTCCTTGGTGTCCTCGTCCTTCTCGCTGTCTCTGTTCTCCTCCTCGCTGTCCTTGCGGAACTCCAGCGGAGACGGCAGCTCCGTCTCCTCTGTGTGGGCATTCTGCTCATCAACCACTGGAGAGAGGGAACACAGGAGGGAAAGGTGGGGAAAGATGAGATGAAGATGACAGACATGGGAAAGTAAATATGTCTCCTTTATTTTGTCTGTAATTGCTCCTCGGATTGATTCTACAGCTGTGGGTTTACCTCTCACAGCTTGTTCGATGATCTGTCGAACAGCTTTCTTCAGACTGTTGGCCCGGAGCATCAGCTGCTCCCTGCTTTTAAACAGCTGGTGTGGAGAACCTACTCCCCCTCCTCCTCCTCCTCCTCCTCCTTTCTCTGTTACCTCCTGCTCCAGCTTCCCTTTCAGCTCTGTCAGGCTTTCCTCGCTGGCTTCTTCTTCCACTTCCTCCTCTTCTTCCTCTTCCTGTTCCTCCTCTACAATAGGAGGAGTTGCGTGGGGAAGTGGTGGTAAAGCCTGGCACTCAGCGTTGAGGGTATGGAGGAGAGAGTCCAGCTTCTCGTTCAGGTTGGCACACTGGAGGAGAAGAAACAGATGGAGCGCTGATGTTGGCAGCATTTTAAGCACGGCAAATTACGCCAGGACAGGGAGACGCTGTGGATGGATCCTGTGTTGTGCGTGCAGCTTACTTTGAGAGACATTGTGTCACACTCGTCAGCGTTTTCTGCGCTTTTCTCGTAGGCTTTCCCCACTTTGGCAACAAAATCCTTCACCGTCTCGCACAGGATCCTGAGACATGAGAGTATTTTTACTGTCTTTACCAAAAATAAGGCACATCTGGCAAATATTTAACCATTTTTTGACATATTTTCAACAGTTATCGATGTCTATCACAACGGAATGGAATGAGTTTGTATCATTTCAATTCATGTAAAAATGTCTATGCTGTTGGAATGAGCTTCTCCCAAAACAAAGACATGCCTTTTTGGGTTTCCTTAGCACAACATATCATATAATTGCATCGTACAACAACACTGCTGTGTTAAAAATGGCAGATCTTTTTATGACTGAGGTTTGGTGTATTTCAGTTGTTTTGAGTCACTCACTTGGCAGACGAGATGACCACAGAGTGCTGCTCCGAGTTGAGGATCTTGGTGAGGTGAGCGGCTACTGAGTCTTCGTAGGCTGAAATGTGAAACTAGAGAAAACACAAAGCCCTGTCAGAGTCCCTTTCCCTGTCTGCCAAGAGAGGGCGCAGACAACAACATGTTACCTAGGTGACAGGTGATGCCACTAACCTCAACGGCGGATAGTTTAGTAAAAGTGTAGATACTCCTTCAGATATGTAATTAACTCAAAAATAACATAATGATACTCATAATGTGTGAACATATTCAAAGTACAAAGACTCCTAAAACATATTCTTTCTATTTTTACTTTGTAACTGCACTCCAGAGGTTTGGAGTCGGTGTTCTCTGGATTTATCTCATTAGTATTTCAAACAGAGTAAATAGTTTATATGAGTTGTGGCACGTGTATCACGTCCGTGTCTCTGTCAGCTCTGCTAGGTCTGATTGTGTCTACTGATGCGTGTGAATATGTATCCGCCTCTTCGCGTGTGTGTGTGTGCGTGTGTGTGTGAGTACCTGGCAGTCATCAGCTCCCTCAGGCGTGGTGGGGCAGCTGTGTTTGGGTGGAATCTTAATCTCATAGGTCATGATGCTCCAGCGGTCAAGCATCTTGGTGCTGGCCCTCTCTAACTTCTCCAGGATCTGGGGCAGCTGCGTGTCGTCGTCACATGATGGGCCCCAGCCCAGCACACGTGCCAGGTCGTTTCCTGTGCCCAAGGGCAACACTCCCAGCTGGCACTGAAGAGCATACAGAGGGTTTATTAGAGTGTCAGAGGACATCGGACGCATTCTCAATGAGGTGAGTGTGACGCATTCTGAGAGCGTTCAAAGGAGCACAGGCAACATTTCTACATACCTGTATATACTGATACAGGATATCATCTTCATTTACTGAGCTACATCAAATGTGTTTAGCTGATCTGGCCCAATCAAGGAAGTAGCGATAAATGATAAAGTTGGAAAATATCCACTGCAGTAAAACTCAAGGATCAGAACAAAGATGGAGATTCCAAAACCAATTAGAAAAAACAAATCTGTGTGTTTGTATGTGTGTGTGTGTGTGTGTGTTACCTGTTTGTGAAGGTTGAGCTTGTCGATCTCTGAGAGGACCCAGCCCACACTTCCATCCCCTCCACATACCAGGATTCGGAAGTTGTCAAACTTCTGAAACAGACGCAGACTGACAGACACAAAGATAACGTCACGTACGGTGAGTGCACGGCCACGCACGCAAGAATTTGATGTTCCGCTGTGTGCGTTTCCTTTGCTCACCCAAGGTGCGGCCCACCGTTGACCAGGTCAAAGACTTGGGCCGGGTTGAGGAGCTGCTTGAAGCGCCGGAGGAATTTCACTCCTTGGTTGTCGCCGCTCTTGGAGTTGACGAAGACCAGCAGGGGACTGGCACATGATGGGGGACAGGTGGCCTTCCAGAAGCCTGGAGGAAAATAAATGAGAAAAATTGAGCCTCTACAGGATGAGTAATAAGAAACAAGAACAACGTAAACAACAGCGATTTCATCATTCCGCTGCCTCATCCAAACCTCAGCGTGTGTACGAGGGTGAAGGTAACAGTAAAGGAGGACGCAGCACATGCTGGAAACACGTGTTTGCTCACCAGTAGAGCATGAACACAAACCCACACGTACGCACACACACACACACACTCTCACAAATACACACACAGTAATCTGAGGTAGGTGATGCACTGTTATTTCCCCCTTGCTCAGGCTCATTTTCGATTTCTCAGCCTATTCTGGTCGCTTCTGCTGTCTATTTTCTGTTTTCTGTGTTTTTGGTTCTCCCCTTCCCTGTGATCTTGTCTGTGAAAATGGATTGAGAGAGGGAGGGGAGGTGGAAGGCAAGGAGAATGAAGGGGAAGGGGAGGGGAGAGGGGAGTCACGACGCTTCGGCACGTGTTCCAGTCTGCCCCACGGCCAATTACCGACGACCAAACTCTCCCTCTTCCCA
>OMNV01008256.1:0-12988 GCA_900303265.1 Brotula barbata | reverse complement strand
TGCATCTGGTTAAATTTGTAGCTTTGGTCAGGCTCGGTCACACCAGATAGGAAGCATCTGTGAATAGCACAATTCCAAATGAATTCCAGTCCTTACTTTTGCTGTGACATGCTTGTGAGACTCGTGTGTTCTTGTTATGGAGTCTTGGGTCATATTCCTGTCGCAACATACATCATCCAAACACATCAAGGTCTTTGGTAATCTGAAGCCAATTATCGGTAATTTATATTTCTGCAACTTTTGCTAAATTCACTGTTCCGTCTTCATCTCTATCAAAATCAAGTAGGAGGCATATGATTAGTACATCAGTCAGCGAGGGTTTAGTCTGCGTGCCTTGATTGGTTGATTGTTTGTTTGTTTGTTAGCAGGACTATTTAAGAAGTCCTTCAGGTGATAAGGGTCAAATGTAAAACATCTGAAAGAAAAACGTCAGTTATTCTCATCCCATGATGACCATTTAGCATGGAGCATAATGTCTGTGATTCACAAACCATAAGCAAAGAAATCATTACAACATGGAATGATATGACCACTCATAAATATAATATATATTACATATATTCATATTATGCACACATAAAGTACTGGTCCAAAGTCTTGGTCTCCCTATCTAACCTGGTGTTTGTTGTTCTTTTTATCAGCAGTTTTTCATTCTGACAGTAAATAGTGATTAAAGTTGGACAAATCCAGGTTTTATCAATGACATTCATTAGGGCTCCATTCTATTTAGGTTGAAGAGAGCCTGGTTCAAAGGGAGGTCCCACTAAATCCTGGACCCTTTAGCCTGTAGAAGCTGTCCTCTTCTGATCTTTAATACTGCATTTCCTGTATTTTCTGGTTTTATTCTAATAAAGACATAGATAGCAATGACAAAAGAACAAATCTAATGGGGGACCAAGACTTTTGAACAGCACTGTATGTATACATATATACTGTATATGCGTGTGTGTGTGTGCCCGTGTGAAAATGAAGAATGTACAATCTAGCAAAGGAGAAGAGACAGAAGGGGGAAGATTAACTTTGAAGTGGACTGAAAACTGTGGGGGTAAATACTTAACAGAAGTACCCTCCTGCTGCAGTGGTTAAAGGAAGGATGCCTGTCTCTCCTTTCCACCCAGATGTGCCCTGCTGTTGCACGACTCAAACCAGAAACATTGTGGATGTAAGATAACTTGTTTCAGTGCTTCAGATTACACTCATCACGCGTCACTCTACAGCTCCCGTGGTGTCGTGCAGATTCTCAGACGGGGTGACTGACAACACTGAAAGCATCGTCTTCTTGGGGAATTTGAAGTTTGGTGCACTTTGGAATTAAGATGCTGACTTGTTAACGTTAGCATGGCTTAGCTCAGTCCAAACATACAACCGCATCCACTGCACCTCACCAACTTCGCACTCAGCTATGAAAATAACACCTGAGACACAAAGACGTTCATGTGGAAAAAAACTTACAGTTTATTTGTAATGTGTCCACATACTCTGAATAATGAATAGGAATGTAAAATAATTCAATTTCATGGCTGAATACAGATATTCATGATGAAGCACCATAACAACAGAAGTAAATGCATAATTTAAAATAAAACCTGTATGCCTGCTGTGGACTTAAAACACACGCGTGAGGTCATTAACCTCGGAAAATAAATTCGAGACGACCAAAATAGATCGACAAAAGTAATGCCGCGCTGTGTGTGGGTGTTTTGTTCCACACAGTGGCACTGCTTTGTTAAGACCTCCACAAACAAACCACACTAAGAGGGGAAACAAACCCTGGTTTGATTCGATTCATACGGTAAATAAAAGGTGGCGTTTACTCCACGTTATCCACACACACCTCAAGGCAAAAAAAACAAACGTTTACAGTAGCCTGAAACAAGGGATCTGTCTGCCACCATCCTCTTTATTCTACAGTCCAGAGTGTAGAAAATGAGATCATTCCATTCAAATAATGTATAGCAGATACAAATATAAATAAATAAATACAAGTCACCTTGATAATTGTAGCTACACAATTCCAACAAATCCACTCCTTCCTACCAGCTAAACTCAGTATTGAATAAATGACAGGAGGAGCTAAACGCTTTGGATGCTGAGCTCCTGCTGAAGGTAAACGCGTCCGGTCCTTCACAGTGAACGTGGCGGTGAGCTGAGCCCCGTGAGACAGAGTGACCTCAGCGTCTCCGGGGATCGCTTCTCAACCGTCGCCACAAAAACAGCCAATTAGCGAGCCCACTTCCCTGCCTTTGAGATGCATTCCAAGGCCTTTTTTTTCCAGAAAACAAGTCCATCTTCCTCGCTCCAAGAAAAGCTACGACCGTGAAAACAAACATATAATACGGGATGAGGAAATGTTCTTAATGCTGAGGCCGACGGAACTGGTGACACGCCAGTACACTTCCTTTGTTTTCTTTTTCTCTGAGTGCGAATGTGTTTCGTGTTAATGTTAATGTGTCCATGCTCTTCTGAAAAACACCACTGCTTTGATATAACCGGGCTGTCTTTCCACAGCTGGCGAGTCCTGCCCGAGCTGCGTACCAGACCGGCCCCTTCGACGAGCTCGCCACACCACAGAAGCGTCGTCTTCGATTCAAGGGGACTCACACATCCGTCCCATTTAAAGGAAAGTCCATGATGACACTTCTCCTTTTCTAATAACTCGTGGCGTATGAAGGGTAGAATGTAACAGGACGATCGCTCTCCTAAATCAAGACGTTTCTCTCTGCAGCGCAGCGACGACGGCAATACGGCGATGAACCCTGGAGAGGTTCAGTACTGATCAACCACCCGTGGAGTCAGCTCTGTGATCTGTTTGAACCACAAATCTTGACTCATGACCAAAGTTTGGATGAATATCGCCCTCTAATATACTTGCTGAGATGATCTACTATGTTAAGATATAATGCAGGGTGTAGCAGTAGCATAAATAGGCGAAATAGTTTATGTACAAGACTTACTGCCATCTAGCTGTTCACAAAAATAGTAATAGGGTGAGAAAAACGAATTAGCACCTCGTGGCAACCATCACCGTTTCCAAAGATGATAATGGAAAGAAAATATATTCATTGTTTTCACTCCTAAGGTCCTAGATTGACGTGTCAAGTTCAGGATTATTATCAGAATTGTGTTATTTTTGCACGTTTTCCAAAACATTTCCAGATTCAGAATCCATGACTTTCCTATATTCTAGTGCATGTAGAAAGTCTGCACAGGAAAGCATGTAGCAAAGAGTGGGAGACAAGAGAGGCAGAGCCACGTTCAGTGCCCTCTATACTCCGAGTTCTCTGTGCTATGATCAAGAAAAAAGGAGGAGAAAACATGAGTCAAAATACCAATCATGAACCGAATAATTGGCGTATATGAATAAAGTCGGCCTGTTGGAGGAAGAGGTCCATGTAGGGATGTTTTATTTCCCACCGCCAGGCTGGATCGTACCAACGCAGAGCCCTGCTGCCTTTTCCACTACACTCCAAACCGTCCTGAGCCGAGAACCCAGGTTTGAGGCGCTGCTTCCCCCTACGCAGGGCCTGAGTCACAGCGATGCACTGTCAGACTCAGACGCTGCATGAATAAGACAGAGGCTGTATGATTAAAAGACCAAAGGATGTTTACTGTTACATTCACAAATGTAAGCAAATGTCTGAAAAGCCCTCGTTTTGAAACTTGAAAAAAAGGATTCCAGAGGATATCCAGGCACTGCTCGCCATTCTTCCATATGTCTGCTGCACTGCACGGTGAAACATGATTTAGAAGAGTTATTGGTCGCATGACATAATTCATATGTTGATTCTGATGATCCACAGGTTATTATACTGTATAATTGATCTCTTGCCTTTGTATGAATGATATAACTGGAGGTTATCTACTATTCCAATACTTTGGCCATATGACGCCCAGTCAGTTACAGTTATGACCATTGAACAACAAGGAAAAAGAAGTTTCGGCATTAAGACCGTGTGGGAAAACGTCAGAGCAAGAAAGGGACCTAAGTATCAGCTGTTACACTTAAACATCACAACAGCACAGAATCTTCGCAACAGCATTTAACTGTAGCTGCTAGGCAACCGACTGACTGCTTGATTGCTAATGATGTGACTTGAGAGTGTGGTGGGCCGCCTCACTGCTGATACAAAGACGACACCTTAGAGAAGCAATGCAACAACCGGTGCTCTGACTGTGTATTACATCGGTCGACGACGTGTTCCTCTAGAAGACATTCGTGAACAAATCAGACATTACTGGAGTATAAAAGCCCTTTGATGCTTCCAGAAGCTTCTGCATGACAGTAAATCAAAGCTGGACGGGGGCAGAGGTCAGGTCAGTGTCGATGAGGAAACAGGGACGGGAGGTAGTGCGCCGAATCAGCTTCCTCCCTGGCTGCGCTAAACAATATGCCTCATTCATCAACCGTGTAGTTTTTTTTTTTTTTAATTCTGTGCGTACGAACAGATAGCTGAAATTTGTTGCTACTGGAAAAAAACGGGTCCATGAGCTCCGTTTGATGGAGTTTCTTTAAGCTAATCACCAACTGTCTAAAACAAGCAGTCAGTTTAAGACTCGGTGTAATTCATCAACATGTCTGAAAAATACAGAAAACTGATGAATAAGACCCAATTTGTACTGCCCTTCATCGGGGGCAGCGGCAGGATGAGGACACACAGACGCATGGAATAGTGAAACGGGCTTCTCCTGAACTCAACATTCATGTGCGGCGCTGTGTAAGCACTGACATTATTCAAAACACAGAGAGCAAATGTTAATGAGTCCTTATTTGCATATTTATTTTTTTCTTTGTTGAAATGTCACAGATTATTACGGACTATGATGATAAATGCATCCGCTCATGCACACTGACGTGTAATTAGCTATTTGGAGGAATGAATAGATCAATTAAAGACGCCGACGGCACAAGATGATGTGAAATCAAACAAGCACAAACGCAAGTACGGCTTTATTAGGACGCTGCCTGTCTCACGCTACAAGATTTATTCATTCTTATGAACGTTAAAATGCGAGACATCGCCGCATGTAACGATAAAGTTCGCCGTGTGTTTTGTTCCTTTGGTGTGTGGAAAAGACACTAACGTTCCGTTCACAATCTACCAGAGTGCAGGCTTCAAAACAAAACATCTCACTTCATCTCTCAAGATCAAACCCGGATCGAATGATGGTGGAAGATGAAACGTATTAGCTAAGAGCAATTAGCTGTTGCACTTTTTTGGATGAGAAAATTAAAAAGAATGAAAAAAGCGGTCGTGGTGAAGGAGATGCTGTGAACGTAGTCTGTATTTTAGGGCCCCGCGAGCACTGGGGGATCAATGAGGCCGAACTTTGTATTAAAAAATGACTGAGTAGTAAATTTCAACCATTATAAACCGTACTATGTACATTCTG
Organism: Brotula barbata; assembly: GCA_900303265.1. Lineage (NCBI taxonomy): Eukaryota > Metazoa > Chordata > Actinopteri > Ophidiiformes > Ophidiidae > Brotula > Brotula barbata. The sequence goes on along the minus strand of OMNV01008256.1, from coordinate 7,597 downwards.
ATACTGAATCATGGGTTTGTCTAACACTTCAGTTAATGCCCTCAGGACCACTTTACAATGCAACAAACCTGCACCAATCCTACTTTCTATGTGCCTGGGAATACAAACAGACACACACCTGAGCCACCTGTGGACTCTGCTGTGGAACCCGCATCAGGGGAAAAGGTTCCATGAAAAAAAAGTGTTTCAGAAAACAAAAATAAAACTGGGAGAAATGTTTTTGGCCATTAAAAACCAAAACAGAGAAGAAAATAAAGGTTTTGAGAGACAAATATCGCCATTCCCATTTTTCACTTCTCGCTACATATGGCCAGTCTCTGGGTGAAGTGGAAGGGTTGATGTAATGGAGAGTAGGGTTCCTCTTCCCTGACTGGAGCCTCCGATGAGGCTGCATTGACAGGTCAGTCCAGACAATGTGACCGATGCAGTTACCAGAGTTTCCCAACATGAACATTAAATATTTTTCAAATTGTACAAAATCTATTGTAGAACAAACAGAACAGCTGTTTTCTGTTGGTCTCTCTTCTGGATAAGGTTACAGGTAAGGTGTCAAATTCTCAGCTGGATCAAGGATTTTGCCGTCTATCTTTTATCCCCTGACGTACGCTCTCAAAAACCAGGAACTGCTGCCCTTCATACACGCAAATTAATTTTTCGCCGTCTGAGAGAGGAGGGAGAGAGAGAGAGATGTGGATTTCCTGATTGTATTTATCTCCTCCCGGAATAATCAGGTGCCACAAATCCGTCCATTTGCATTTTTCTGACTCCGTAAAAAGGAAGACGGGGAGGTGGAAAGGGGAAAATGTTTTCGTTTGGCCTTTGCCTTTTTCCAAGCCTCACCGTTCTCCTGCCAGCTCTTGTTATTCGCAAATGAGGGAAAAAAATGCATTACTGCAGACCAGATGGGAACATTCCACATGACCAAACCAATCAATCACGTTGGTGGGACGCAGGTGTGACACAGCCGTGCAGCAACACACCATTTCACAGTCTATCAGGCACAAACACATGGTCACCAATCAATGGCACCCTGAGGACCCATGAGGAGGAGTGCTTCTCCGGAGCCTCACTGGTTCATGGCTGATGACTTCATAATCACAGATCCATTCTCTCTGTGGAGAAAGGCGATGAGCTTCCTAATAACCTCTCCCACCATGTGAACACCAACACTGTAATGGATGCTGCCTCGGTGGAGATGCGAACGCGCTCTCCTGCGTCGTGCGTTCGTGCGAGAGCTCTGTGTCCTCCCCGTTGGGTTGACGGGGGGCTGTCCACGGAGACGGGCGCATTAACCTTTTGGCCTCTGCCGCTTGTCAAGCAGTGGGACTCAACCTACATAAACCTTGTTCTACTGAGCTCGTTGTCCGGTTGGCATCAAACGCAACGAAGACGAAGAAAGCAACAGTTTTTATGCGAGCGTCAACAAAAACATTCACCGTGCCGATGCTTATATTTTGTAAGAAAATCTACACATTTATTGAGGCAAAAGATCCAATAATGTGGGTGTTGTTGCCGTCCGTGTCTTGTGAATGAAGCTCTAACATCTTTCCATGTTTCCACCACTAGGCCCTGACTCCAAACGGACTAAGAGAACCTTCTGTCTTTGACTCCAACCGGGGAGAATCGGTGTCTCCCATGAAAAGCTGCCTGGAGGACGTTGAACACGATAACACGCTGCCCCTTGTGGCTGTGTTGCTTTCTTTAGATACACAAATCGGTTCCTGGATGCTGTCGGGGCCTCTGGGCGTCTCCGCAAGACGACGACGCGGCCCTGTTTCTGTAGCGCATTTCACGCATTAGGCACGCAACCGTTTCCTTCATCGACAGTAAGACCGCCTCGACGATCGATAATCAAATAACCGTCATCGCCTCTAGGGGGCAGCGTGGACGGACCGCTGACTTGCAAAGAGGCCCGCGTTTTCAGCACAGCGCCACGCTCATCGAGCCTCGAGGGTTCAAAGCCGAAGACGAGCAGGAGGGAAATTCCAGCATGTCCCCTGCCTGGACATTAAGTCATAAGATCAAAGCGTGTGATGATGTCTGGTATTGATGCCAAACGACTGTTGAACAATGAAACAACAGAGAGCTCAGATGAAGGATAAAGAAGGATACACACATGGGTTAAGAATGCTGATCCGACTCCAAGCACCGTGGGCATATTTCCTTACACCAAACCCCCCCTGCAAACCAAACACAAGTCTGAGCTAAATAAAACACAAACACGGGCGCGGAGGGACGAGGCTGCCACGATTCCTCTCTGCAGGAGCGACTTCATCCGTGAGCAAAAACAGTTTGGTTAATGATTATGAAGTTGAGCAAAATTCACATTCCAGCCCCCGTATTTGAGCCGAACTTTTCTCTACACTTCCCACACTTCACAATCAGGAGAAAATGTCAAGCTCGAGGCATCATCAAGTGGGAGTAAAGGCAAAACTAATGTTTGCATTTCATGAACCAATCCAAATCAATTATAGGGCAAAGATTGGGGCTTTTAACTATCTAGCACCCAGCTTAATGTGAGGATACTGATGGGGTTGGAGGAGGTCCACGGGCGGATCAGGCTTTCTTTAGGACTCGGTTCACGGGAGGAGAGTCTCAAGTCTCAACCCAGATCCCAAGTCCGAACAGGTCAAACCCAAATCAAAGATAGGAAAGTCACAAATCAAGTCCATATCTCAGATTCTTGTTTAGTTTATCTATAATATAATGATTTTCATGACAGTTCCAACATTTTTTGGATATTTCATCAGACTGGAAAACTTTTCACACACATTCAAAATCTATTACTTTTCCAAGATCTTCATGACCGTAGATACCCCGAATTGGTCATCTGTTTACCGAAGTGTACGGCTAATCCACGCGGTAATAATCTGATCTGTGCTGTGGGCGATGACAAAGCCGAGCTCTTAAGTCATCGGACTTTAACTGTTATTCTAACAGATCCTCCTGAATGAATCATTTCCCATTCTGCTCTGCGCTCGTATCGTAATGTCTGACATGGCATTAGCTGGAAGCTGCGTGAGTGAGATGAGATGAGATGAGACGGATGAGGAGAGTCACAGAGAGAAATGGGAAGAGTGGAAAAACGGGTGAGCAAACTCTATGCCAGTCAGACCAACAGTCAGAAATGAGCCCACGTGGCTGAAAAACTTGACCGGACGTTTCTGGAACATAAAGTATCTTCAAACTAAATTCTAAAATTCGAAACTGATGCTGTGCACACACATGCAGACACAAGTGCACACAATTATGAACAAATGTCCCTTGTGCTGACAGCTGCCTGCCCTTGACTTTGTAAATGTACTATATAGTTCATAATACGATCTCTCTCAGGTTTAAAACACGTGCGGAGGAATGAACCTATCATTTTGTGAGCTAGTTGAGGAAGACGTGTCCCACTGATTGTCAACACAACTGCGGTGTTCCTGCAGCTGCCTCCTTCAGACTTATGTCATCATACCTCGGCCGCAGCCAAGCTCTCGTTTCCTCTTCGGAGGAGCAGAAACAGCCCTCCAGGCCTGCCGAGACTCCAGCTGATCCTCCGCAGCTGGGCAGTCTCGCCGGCAGCCCGCTGGGAGCCGGCGCCTGAGCCTAAACGAAGCCGTGACGCGCTCGGGGTGGGAAGGATTGGGGTGGGGAGCCGTGGTCAGCGTGGGGATGGAGAGAAGGGATTTGCACCCTTTCAGCTCCTCTTCAGCTCTTCATGCTTCACTGACCTTGGTAACAGATAAGCACAGCCTGCAGCTATGCATAATGAAACAGCACCATCCACTAAACTACAACACATCACAGCTCCCACTCTTCCATTCTCTGTGCTTTTCATATACGGACGACAGCCAGTCTGCAGGTATTACGACGGATGAAGCGATCGCCGTAAAAGTCATGTAACCAGAGCGAGTCTATCGCGCTCTTACTGTGAAAGATTGCACTGGGTGCGTGCGCGCGCGTGTGTCAGTTTGCAATTGCACACGTGCGTGAATGAAAGAGCGGCGAGGAGGATCGGTAGCAGCACCTCTGACCCACAGCGAGTGCACACCTGAACAGCACCTGGCCACCATCACAGCTGGGGTCTGGGATGGGACTCTCGTGGGATGGAGCATTAACACTTGACACCTGCCTAACTAAAAACACACCCGGATGGTAGTGTGATGGGGGATTTGGCACTTCATGATTAAAGAACGGCGAGAGATTAAAAAGGAAAACCCAGAGAGAGATTCATCCTTTACTAGGGACTAAAATCGGTGTTCTAGATTTTCACTGACAGGGATGGTAAACCACTATCTGTGTCAGACCCTCATACATATGCTCTAAACATTGTGCATCATTTGAAACGGTTTGCCTCCATTGCCTGGGTGTAAGCTTCAGTGTAGGTGCCCTTTGACAATCAAATGTGGGTCGTGATATTGTCAATACGCAGTTTGGAGCAGAGAGGCGAGATGAAAGCGAAGTGTGAGAGGATGCAAACAAATCCAGCGTGAGAAAAAACTAGGAATTTAGAGAATATAATGACAAAAGTGAAAACTGAACAGACGTGTTGACTGTCAAAAGCAGAAAGAAATCTATAAAAGCCCTCAAGAGGCCGGAGGCTGAAAAAACTGAACATAAAGCCACACCCAGACAGGAAAGGCTTTCACTCGTCCGCGTAAAAAGGCGTCATTTGATCATTTAGCACAATTTTCTATTCTATTCGCTTCTTTGGGTGTAAAATACTGAGTTATTGGGGTTTCTTTTGTCTACTCAGTTTTCATCACCAAACTGTAAAATGAAATCCACAAACTTAAATAATCACGGATGAATCTGTTGAATCAGATGACGTAGAATGCTTTAAATGAAATGATCATAAAGATTTCTACACGTGCAGCTCCGACGATTACGTTCCAGTTGCACTTCCTTTCTAAACTTTGTTTTTTCTATCTTGCTTGTTTGCTTACTGGCACAGTGGCTTTTAAGAAATGCTATAAAATATCTTCATTGGTTTCATATGGATTTGGTACTTTTGCTGCTCTTCCTGTGTCTCCATAAAACGTCCCTCATCTTGCAAACTGTAAATTACCAGCTTCCTACCAAGACTCACACTAAAACGCTCTTTTCAGCGATTCATCAAAGTCTATTATTCCGCAAGATTTGGGAACATACAGACAGAAAAAGAGAACATAAAGAGAAATAAACTGTCTTTGAGCTAAAAAAAAAAAAAGTCCCTTTGTTTTTCCATTGTGCTTGTTAATAAAAACAAGTGAGCCTTCTGCGTTTAGATTTGACACACTACAATTACTTTCAAGGCAGAAGCTCCTTCCCAAGGTCCTGAAAAGGTTTTTTAAAGATTCCTTGGTTAATATATGTTTGACCCATCACGCTTTCACAGCCTGGCATAAATCAGCTGCTGTTCTTTATCCATATTAAAGTTTACATGTTCACTCGGGGCAGCTTTTCCTCCCATATTAACTGAAATATATATTTTTCTGCTTTTTGAAATCCTTTTGATATGGCGAGCGTTGAGCAATTATATGTTATATATGTGTTTTGACCAAAACAATCCTTCCTGGCATTTCATACACAGCATCAATCATCGCACGCTTTAGGAACAATCTTTGGGGTTTGAGTCATTCTCCTGTGGTCCTTTAGAAAAAAAACAACAAAACACTTAGTCGTTCTATATCTGTTGTGCTATATCTAAACATATTTGTAGATTCATGTCTACTGAAGGCCCTGGGTGCCAGCGGCCCCAGGTAAATACCTTCCCTGCCTTACAGCTACAATAAGTCTGCCGCTCCATAAATCAATGCTTATTCCTGGCTGGCACGATGCAAACCATTAATACAAACATGTTGTCATCATTTTTGTATCGCCGCACATAATGGCTCTTAACTACCCAAACAACACGGAAAAATAAACAATTTCTGCCTAATCCACTGTGACAGCCGAGATATTAATCTAAGTGATGAAGTATTGATGTTAATTATTTGCATAACCTCGGGCTTAAATGAAGCACATGGCCTTTGAGCACGGTGTCGGTGAAATGAAGTCTGTGCACTCCATTATTGCCAGCTGCTTTGCTGGCAGCGTAAATAATAAACCAAAAGGAAATATGTCACGCAAATGCAGCAATGTGGTTCTTTTATGTGTTTTTAATCGTTTTTGGAGGGCAGAGGAGTTCCGTGACACTAAAATGATGCATTAAGCAAAACCAGGCTTTGGCTATGCAGACAATATAAGCTAGGACAATTAATTAAATGTCGCTTCGTAAGATTTCTTCTCCCTTTTTGACCGATTTCCAATGACCGGTTCCCTTGGTCTTGGCAGTCCTTGGCCAAGGACTGCCAAGACCAAGAGTGAATGAAGACATGCACGGCGTAGCTCTGCATGGAGGATAATAATATAACACCCCCCTCCTCGCATCCCATCCTGGAGGTGAAGCAAAGACTAGATCACTCTGCTAAAATGAAACGAGTGAACATAAATGAGATACATCACATCTTTTTTGTGGAGTGTCTCTTCTCTGTTTCACTGCAGGATGCCACTCCACACACACACACACACACACACACGCACACACACAAAGCTCAACGGAGAACAAGGTGAAGTACTCGTGTTCACGTTGCTGTAAATGTCATAAAAGTTTTGGGAGTAAAAAGCCTGTAAGTGTCGTGTAATCCAGGTTGTAAGTCTTTTTCCTGTTGTTGGTGCAACCTAACAACACTACACGGCTCCTTATGACACATATGACACCGTTGGCGTGCTAAAAAGTGCGTACTTCTGCCTACACAGTGCACATTAGTCGAGTAGGCGGTCCTTCATTGTGTCCACAGGAGGCATTGCGTTCAGACACACACACAAACACAGTATGATCTTATGAGTCCCAGACCGTCTCCGAATGTGGTCTTAGCTATGCGATGTCAGGACGCATTGTGGACACGTTTGGCGTGTTCAGACTAACTTACTTACTGAAGATCAGATAGGTCAGATCAGAATCTGATACCAGGCCTTGAACGGGGTCAAAGACGCAATGAGAATCCATTGCTAATCATTCCAGGGTTCAAAGCCATTCATAGACAGACGAAGAAAGGACTAAAGAAAAATTTCTACATAAATCTACAGTCTTTTTTAATAACTATTATCGTCAACCATAACGATTCATGAACACAACTCATAGTAAATCGGCTGTTCTCAACAGTTCAACTCGAAAACAACTACACAACCACACAGGTATTCACACTCAGGTCACATGTACGACAGAAAGATGCACGTGTCTGTATGCCTGTTCGGATGACAACATTAAGCAGATTAGTTTTTGCAATGCCAAATCTGTGTGTGTGTGCTGAGGATGACTCATACACAGGGTATGAAAAAACAAGTCAGCAGTTATTGATGCTCAAAGGTTTATAGTTGGATAGGAGTGATGTAAACCACGATTATACGTGTTAATTAATGATCCCACAGGGGGGGCCTTTTAATGTGACAACAGCTCGTAAGAACAGGAAGGAATAACAGTGACAAAAAAAAAAAAAACTCGGACAGGAAGAAAATGCAAGAAGAGGGAGAGAGAGAGAGAGTTAGAGTGAGGGAGAGAGAGGGAGAGAGAGGGAAGGAGAGAGAGAGC
>OMNV01008255.1:12659-29128 GCA_900303265.1 Brotula barbata | reverse complement strand
TAGGTGAGTATTGTACATCCACACAATGAAACAATACAATGCAACATTCTCGCTGCGGCCTATCAATTTGAAACGGGCACCGCTTCAATGCAGCAGAAAAAATCTTTAAAAAGGTATCTATCTATCTATCTATCTATCTATCTATCTATCTATCTATCTATCTATCTATCTATCTATCTATCTATCTATCTCTCTATCTGGATGGACGGATGGATGGATGGATAGATGATGGATGGATGGATAAATGGATGGATGGACGGATGGATGGATGACATATGGATGATGGATGGATGGATGAATGGATGATGAATGATTAATGGATGAATGGGTGAATGGGTGGATGAACTGATAGATGATGATGATGGATGGATGAATGGATGGATGATGGATGAATGATGGATGGATGAATGGATAGATGGATGATCGATGGATGGATGGATGAATGGATAGATGGATGATCGATGGATAGATGGATGGATGAATGGATAGATGCATGATGGATGGATGGATGGATGAATGGATGCATGGATGATCGATGGATGGATGATGGATGAATGGATGGATGGATGGATGGATGGATGGATGATGGATGAATGGATGAATGGATGGATATATGGATGGATGTGTTGGGTATCATTTATACAGATTCCACTGGAATGTATTTTGATATAGTTCATATCCTTGGACACCATAAATCAGAAATGATTTTTTGAGGGGGGTATTGGGTAAAAAAAAGCATGTCTGAAGTGGGATTTGAACTCACGCCATCATTTGGAGACATGATGTGCCTTTTTATAGAAGGCTTACCGCCCTGAGTCTAGAACCTTAGACCACTCAGCCATCCAGACATCAGTCTTCATGTAAATTCAAACCTTAGTGTTCCATTAAATGAGTCTATGTGTTTCTACTTGTGTCTACTCGTCTTCAGCTCTGACTCAAGCCATCTTGAGCTAATATCTTACTAATTGTATTTTTTAGGTTTGTTTGTTTTTGTCATATTTATAATCAAAGTCAAATGTCTACTATTTATTAAATAAATTCTGTCTCTCAACCAATTGTAAAATTATTGCTTGACATTCTGTAGTGCCCCCCAATGATGACACCCCAGACTGACCCCTTGTGTGTGTGTGTTTACTCTTGGTGCTCCAGTTTCCTCCCACCTCCAAAGACATGCAGCGTAGGTGAATTTGAGTTCTACTTCAGTAGATGAATACGACTGCATGAAGGTTTTTGCAAGGCTGTATATTATTGAAGGTGGATTGGACTGTGTGTGGGTGTGTGTTCTGCAGTAACTAAGGAGCACTCAGTGAATGCAGCCTGACACAGAAGACTAGTGAGATGGAGGAGGGCTTACTGTGTTCCCATTACTGCCTCTCTGGCTGCACCTTCATTTAGCCAGTCTTTAAGCTCCCTCGTGGGTTATCTGTGTTAAGGTCAACACGATCCCTTTTTACATGAGCTGCCTTCGCCTCGTGCCCCAAGTGGTTGGTAGAGATAAACACACACATTCTCAAATCCTCTTTCAAAAGAGGTACTCTGAAATTAAATGTGAAAAGAACCACGCTCGGTGTTATATTTTTGCTTTACAACTGAGCATTGAATAGATAGAATGCAGACAAAGTGATGCTGAAACATCAATTGGGTGAACAACATTCAGCTGTGACTGTGGATGTTTGTGTGTAAAAGCATTTGTGGGCATATCACGGTGTTTATTGTATGTTTTCAAAGCGATTCAATAACAAGCATCACCTTGGTAGCCCATTGTTACCTGCTTAGCGTCACTCGCTTTCATGCTGTCATTGAATTGCAATCCTTTGAAAAAGAGCCCCAAAAGGCTCTTGTTCAAACGACTGAGTAGATATGCTACCGTCACATTTAGGGGGTCGCTTCATCCTTTCTGAAAATACCAACAGGGTAAGTGTCTACATAACAACAAAATCAAAATATGAAGAAAACATGACGTCCTTGGCAGTGGTAAAGCACTGGTTCAGTGTGTCCATTCATCCTCTGAGATTGGTGGCCACCGTCAGCCTGTCAGCATGATGTTAATGCAGACGAGGATTCAAACACATATTACACATTTATATGTATTTGCTAAGCAGACGATGGGGGAGTAAAGTACTTGCCGGCGTGGTATGAATGAGGCAAATTCAGAGTTCCATGTGCTGAGCTACCTAAAAACACTCCAGATCAGCAAGATAATTGATGTCACATTATTAGGACATCTATGTACAATATTATACTATACAACACTACAATATACTATACTACACTACACCATACTGTACTATAGAACACTACACTACATACTATACTATACCATACTATACTATAATGCACTACACTACACTAAACTATACTATAATACACTACACTAAACTATACTAGACTATTTACACTAAACAATACTATACTACAATACACCAAACTAAACTAAACTACACTATACTATACAATACTACACTACACTATACTAGCACGACTTCTTGTCAGGTCTGTGGTAACAACTCCATCCTCCTTTCTGAGCTCTGGAGATGACTGAATCTGGTCCTGCTTTTTATCGTTTGTCGGCTGAGAGAGTGAGTATTTTGTCACATTAAGAAATGTATACAGAAGGAGACTAACTTTGTTTAAGACTTAGACTTAGACTTAGACTTAGACTTGCACTTAGACGTGGTTTGAGTTGGTCTAAAGCACAAAAGCACTCTACTGCAACACCATAGCCACGCATTGACAGTTTGCGGAATCAGTCCCCATTTTAAGAGTAACACGCGTATGGGCCCACAAATGTTTGTTAATGACACTCTTTGTACATTCACACTGCTACCTTTTTTTGTCTAAATGAACTTTTGTACAGATTGGATTTTTCCCTCTCTCCACTAGAAGCCTCATCGTATTTTCATGTATTGATCTTAAGGTGAACTTTTGATATGAATGGTAGGATCGTCCACGTACATCAGCTCAGACAAAGTCTGGTTCAAACAGAACCATCAAATCCACAATGGACACGAGGGGCTTTAATCTGAAACGCTGTCCAAATTAGAAAAGATATGATTTCCTTCAATATTTGATATCATCCTTACCTCCTGCACCGATTCAACACTGACCTCAAAGCTACGTAAAGGAGTGAAGTAATATCAGATTTCAGTCTTTTGATGTACTTCTTACTCAGCGTAACCACAAATTCTCTCATTATACCAACCATTAAACATTTCAACATTTGAAGTGAAGTCTCCAAATCCCACCTCCTTTGTTATTCCTAGTATGCGTTCATCCACAGTGGGAGCTGCCTAGAACCTGCAATGTGATCCAAAGATTGCAGAAGATTGCACTATACCACTACAACTACACTTGAAACTTTGAGGTGATGAGGAACTTGAAATTTCTGCGGGCTGGCAGTGAGAAAAAGAGAAAAAGGAGAGGCAGGAACTTCTATCAGGGTGCTGGACGTCTTTATTTCTCTCTTGTCCCCAGAGATGTGCAGTGCCCTTCTCTGCCATTTGACTCTGCTATTCCTACAGGAAGACCATGAGACAGTATCGATCATCTGAGCTTCCCAGATAAGTAAACATCATTTGTCATCTTGGCCTTGTCTCTCCACTACATTTTGACACCTCCTCACTTTATTTATTCATTCGTGCCTCTTCTTCAAATGCGCGGTATTTCTGTCTTTGTCTTCTCAAATGCACCGTTTGTAGTTGCCGCATGTGAAAACAACACAGAATTATGGAGGAATCTGTACTCTGCACTGCACCGTAAATGGAGCTTTGGTTTTGGACAACTACAACACACTTTGCATCAATTATCCTCACAGCAAAGCTGGAAGGTTAGAATCCCACCGGGATCCCGACCGAGTTGATGAAAGCCTTCTTTGTCGATGAGAAGCCAGGAATTATACCACACTTGAACCCTGACATTTTCTTACCACAAAATGTAGGAACCAAAAATGAATGAATTCGCCCGCAAATTTTGATGGCTTCTGTCACCAGTATATCATCGGGAGTATGGGTTCATCATATTCACGTTCATTCGCTGTCTGAAAGAGTAGAGGTGAGTGTGGAGTGTCATCCTGTCAGTGAACGTGTCAGTGATGGAGTTTAAACATTGACTTTGTGTTTGCAGTCCTTGCTTTGTTAACCTCCTGTTAATATCAAAAGAAATACTTCAGACGGACAGATAAACAGACAGACAGACAGACAGATACTTTATTAATCCCGAAGGAAATTCCAGTCATCCAGCAGCTGATAATAATAATAACACAATAATAAACACAAAACACTAACAACAATAACAAAAACAACAATCCTGACCATCCATCCATCTATATCACTTATCCATGTCAGTGTCACTGTGCCTATCCTTGCAGTCATTGGGCGAAAGGAAGGATACACCATGGACGGTCTATAACAGGGCTGACACAAAGACCCCATTCAGACCTGTTATTAAAACCTGATCTGAGCTATCCGATCTCAAATAAGTGAGTCTGGATGTGCCAAATGTGTTCTCAAAAGAGACGGAACCTGCCATTAACAAAACAAGAACCAGGAGAATGTGGAGGAAGACACAACAACAACAGTCAAAGTTATTTGCACATAGAACAGGGAAGTGAGATCCGATCACAAAACGCATTCCTGCAGACATATTTTAATGCCAGGTGTTGACAGATGTACTTCGGATCGCCCACAACGTTTGTTAAAGCCAGGTTTTGGACAGGTTCATAGAGACAGACAACTCAGTCACACTCCCATTCACACCTAAGGTCAATGTAGATGTCTTCTTGTTGATGTCTGTTAGATGCCTTTGGGGGTTGGAGGAAACCAGAGAACCTGGAGGAAACACACAGACACGGGGAGAACACGGAAACTCCACACTGGGAGGACCAGAGTCAGCCGGGGACTCAAACCCTTCTCGCGGTGAGGCAACAACGCTAACAACCAGAACGCATGTTGACGATACCACAAATACAAAGCATTAAAATGTGATCTCTCTATCTGGATGTTACCAGGATAATGAGAACCAATGGCAAAATTAGCATTGACGCCGTGCTATAAAAATGTTGTTTATTTATCGATAGATATTTGGAAATCGCGTCTCTTGGATTCTGCCTTTGGTGTGTTGTGATCATCGGTGGCTTGAATTACCTTCTTGCTCCGTGGATAAGGTTAATCCACAGTCTCCCAAAGTTCACAATGTGGATTTAACATTAAGAGTATTTAATTTTATTGTTCAGTCAAGCTGCACATTATTAAGTGATGGATAAAATAAAACCATCCAACTAGCCTAGACCGTTTGCTAAGATGGAGCATTCTCAAAGGGCAAATTAGCACCTAAACAAAAACAAAACACCCAAAGGGGAAAGCAGTCACTGAGATTTCAATACACGTGAGAGTTTGACTTCCCTTGGGAAATCATCGTACCCTCTCTGGAATCTTCCACCAAGACATCATGGTGCTGGCGTGTCCTCAAAATGTCCTTCAGTGCCTCATGGATAAAGCACATTCTGTTGCATTTACACGTTTCTTTCGAGAATATGGCGAAGGTTCTGGAACATTCAGATAAGGATTCTAATTTTGCGAGCCAGTGCACTTTGTGTCGACCACTAATGGCTAATGGAGTAAATAATTATAAAGCTACCCGCCGATAAATCTGATTAGTTTCTCTCTCTCTCTCTCTCTCTCTCTCTCTCTCTCTCTGTATATAGACGAAGTCTGAGGGAAAATACGTAGGTGTGTTTTGCTATACAAACTCCATCTTCATGCTAATCCATAGACTATTTTAGAGAATGATTCAGTTCATTGTCACTCGGAGAAAAACCTGTAACTCGGTTTTTAATCTAAAATGCGTACACGATGGATCAATGTCTCTATCCACGGGACCTTGAAAAACAGAATGCTATTAGTAATATTTCTTATGCTGCTTAAAGGCTTAAATCAGTGTAGAATAACAATAACAATTCATTACTCTTGTCCTAAAAATTGATTCAAAACATCTCTGAAGAAGGTCTGGAGGCGAGGAGTCACATTTTATTCAACATCACCTAATTATAATCTCTTTTAACCACTTCAAATTCTGAGGACACCACCAATGGCTTTAATTTGAAAAGTTTCATTTAAATTCTAGTGAATAGCCCAAAGTTTCCAATATGACCAAATGTATCAAGATGAATTCTGGGGAAATTTAAGGCAAACTAAAAACTTCTTGGGGAATTTTTCATTTTTTTTACGTCTTTCCTATATGTTCTACTAAATTTTGAGATTGAGATTTGAGATTTAAGAGATTGTTAACATGATGTAATGTTTATGTCCCATTATATGAATTTAATGTCCTTAAAATAACCCTGCAATGTTCGCCTTAGAGTGGACTAAAATGGTTTTCATCTGTCACGTTTAAATTCATTCAGTCAAGATAATCAAGTTTGTTGAATACAAACTCCATTGTGTGACCAAAAAATCATTGCAGGATTTGTGAAGGAAAGATAAAATGAATGGTGAATTGCATGCCCATCAGCTGAACACATAATAATCAGAAATTACATTTATTTATATCGTAATATTCACTTTCTCAAGCACCCAATGCCCCTCCCCCCCACTCTTTGTGATTTCTTTTTCAAATGATGATTCATCGACATCTTCTTTTGGCAGATTTATTTCTATGGCAATGTGAACTGTGACATAACTTGCTTTTCGTTTGATCGCAGCGAAAGGAAATGACTGAAAAATTGCCTTTCAAATGTAATCGGTGGGTTGTTACTCCGTATTCGGTTCACCTGTAAGAACAATATTAGGGGGTCGGTTTAATGTGGCTCTTGGAACTTCAATATGTCATCGCCATTGAGGCTGCAGCCTCGTCAAACGTTACATAAAGCTTTTCCTCTCACGTCTGAAGAGGGTTACAGCTGAGTTCATCCCTGAAATGTTAAGGTAGTGTGGAACTGCCTCAGACACTAAGATAGAGATGTGAGTCATTGACTCTGGCTCAGCGGCCAAGGTGCCTCCAGTCGGGCCCGAATCGCTTTTCCTTCATCAGCTGGATGTTAAGAGTGAAAACCCCGAGAGGTCCCTAAAGTGAGCCTTTACTGAGGGTGCGGTGCTGCAGTTTGACAGCGTGCGGTGTGGGTTGTTTGTTTGTACCGTTGGGGTATTTCTTTCACTTTGGCACAGGCTCAGCTAGCACTTCGCTGTTACCAGTAAGTACATCTATTGGCAGTTATCGTTCGGTAACACATAATTGTGCAGGTGTATTGTTTGCTCGAATATCATTTTAGCTTTAATTGGGGTTAGCGGGGAGGCAAAGTCGCTCTTCAGTAGTTTATAAAAATGATGTAGTTAACAGCGGATACTGAGATCACATTTAGACGTAAAACAACTGAATTTGGTTCTGTGCAAAATAAAGCTGTTGTTGATTTATGCTTAGGATGTATAACGAGTGAATAATTAATTTATTAATTTTATTTTTACAGGGACGGTGATTATCAACATCACTGTAAATGTGCCAATGTTAGCCAAACGGCTAATTTCCAACAATTGTCCCTGCAGTAGGTGTTTTAATTGGATTGTTGAAGAGATAAAGAAAATATTCATCACGCTTCCCTCATGATGTGTGTATATTGATTATAGGATGAAAAAATAAAGTGATAATATTTTACACACATAGGTAATAGCTCCGTATAAGCTTGACAAGTAAGTATATGTGAATATGTGTGATATTTTGGGTAACGTAGCGAAAATTTGTGTCGTCTGAACGTTTCCCATCATGCTTAGCAATTGTTTAAAGGAACCAGTGAATTGTACTGTCGGGGAAACAAGAAGTTGTTGAACAAATGAAACAAATCATGCAATCAAAACCAATGACACACCTAAAAAGAAAACAAACACACAATTAGTGGTCTTAAAATATTCATTTTTTTCCTAAGGTTATCTTAGAATGTATCAGTCTAGCACTGTATGTGTTAAGAGTGTTTTTCTAATTCAGTAAAATTATATTAGCAAAACTCTCACAGAGAGGTGTGACTTAATAATTAACAGGAACCATACGGATCTGAGGACTCATTAAGGCAGCAAATAAAAAAACAAAACAGAGACCTTGAGAATGAAGTCACAATAATGAGAGAGAGAGATAGAAGTCAAGAAACAACAAGAGTTAAGACGCATTACTGCGAGAGAAATGTCTTGTCCACACGTACAAGTGTACAGACAGCATTTTAGGATACCAAAAAAACGGAGATTTTTGAAATCTTGTACCGGGATGAAGATATTTAAAAACTCAGTTTTAAGTGCTGCCTTGTAGACATGATAAACAGGATGAAGGTTTTGGCTTCAGACATCAGGAGTGTACAGTTATCTGTTGTAATGTCAACATAAATTTCACATGATATAAGTGCCCATTATTTGCACTTTATCCATCCTTTCTACTGAATAATTTCAGCTTTGTCCGGCATTACCTGATAGCCATACTGTAAAAAGCGTATGCAGACTCTGTGTTCATTAATTTGCTGTAAATTACCAAATCTCCATCCTGCCAGATTTTGTGAAACTGTCCTCATCTTGGGGCCCACCTAGGTCCTGCACACGGTCCACATTCTCATCAAAGCACAGCACAGAAAGACTCCACACACCGTCAGGCGGAGTCAATTTTTCAAAGCTGAGGCGATTACAAACAAGCTTTCTACCCCAGAAGATCTGCCGGCAAATTACGCCTCTGTCAGCAGTTTTCTTCGGGGCTACAGTGGAACCCTTGTAAGGCTTAATAGTCTGATTTAGCTTATTATGGTAATGACCAAAGTTTGTCTACCTGCCTCAGCGGGCAGAGAATACAGCCAAGTATTTATCCTGACAATCAAGCAGGCGTCACCTGAGAGGATGAGAGACATCTTGAAGTGAGACCGCAGCGGTGATTTTCAAAGAGCAGGCGGCTGAAAACGGAGAAACGATGCAACCGGATTTACTGCCTTCAAGCAGAGGAAGAAAGGAAAACAGTTGGATGGTACGATTAACTCGCCGTGGAGGATCACCACGGTTTATCTCTTTTTAGTCTGGTTCTGAAGAGAATAAATAACTGCACATTTGAACATCCATATTCAGTCAGGATGATGTGGATATTTGCCTTTGGTGGCAAATGAAGAGATTCAGTATAAAATGTAAATAGTACCGATGCGGCGTCCACTGCAAACGTACGAAAATGAATATGTCTGTTTTAAATGATGTACTCGTCTCTGCCCTCGCACTGATGTACGTTCTTTACAGCGGGATTGACGTTAAGCAAAATGTCCACTAGAGGGCAGCTCAGAGACACAGACTTCCTACAATAACAAACATGGCAACGGTGGAGGAGAGCCTGATAATGTAGCCGTCAAGAAAGAGACGAAAGTGGAGGCGGAGGTCATCGCGACACGTGTTTTTTTCGATGTCTTCTTCGCTGCGTCCCGCTCGAACTATTGGCTACACTGCCCCACGCCGCCCCCGTGATTCTCATCAGCACTGTCCCGTTTCATCCGTATCCGTAAGCTTATACACAACGTGCGCAAATACGGGCAAAATAAACGTGCGCACGGACATAAGACTCGGTCCATATCCAAATACACATTTAACCTCCAGCATGAACAAGCTTCCAGTGTGTTCAGTCGATGACTCATCTTCAAACACCATCACCGACTTTCTGTGCAAAATGAAAATCACGTCGCGATCTCACAAAGGCAGATGTCACTTTGGTTCGCAAAGCACGATGGTTACTACAGCTCCCTGCTGGATTTGACGCCACGGAAACAAAATGATTCCGTGTTTATGACGGAGAGTGATTGACATGACTGACCGTGTCTTGGACATCTTTACAAACAGTTCAATCGTATTTTTCAAGCCAACAAAATAAACAGAGGCCAAAGGCACGTTCCACCCACTCGCTAATCTCACATGCAACACACACAACACACACAGCCAGCCCACTCACTCGTCCATCATCACATGATGGGGTCAGCTTTTCTTTGTTAAACATGGTGTGTGTGCAGTTCTTTTAAGAAACACACAAAGCAATAAGCCCTACAAATTACACTGTATAGTTTCAAACACGAGGTCTGCGTGCCGTGCAGATGTGTATGCAAGCAGGGGTCCGTGTATGATTTTCACTTTGAACCAAAAATGTGGATTTACGCTGGTACGCAGGCTTGTTTTGAGTGTGTGTGAATCAGTCATTATTGTGAAAAATGGAACACGGTGCAGCAGGTCGAGTAGTGAGTTTGCTGGCTGCACTATGTCATACTTTGAAGAATATTAAGGAATATTATTAAACCAAAACTCTGCTGTGACTCAGTGTTTTAACCAATTTACTACAAGCAGAGTGAATACAGAGAAACAGATAAAGCAGATAGACCTTCAGCTAAACCTGCAGAGCGTCTTATTGGATCATTGATCATTGTGAGGCAGCCTAATTGCTGAGAATAATATACAATTGATTGAGGCAGTCAGGAGGGAAAACACATCAACGCCGTGTCACTGCGGTCTATATCTTGGTGCTAAAGCACACGCGTGCCCGGGAAAAACCTTGAAAGTTGAGCAATTTAAAATTAAAATTTTTCCAGATTATGAACCGCAAGAGGTCACATGATGACAGGAGCCACACGGTGCCTTGTTTTTGTCCCAGCTGAGCTAACGTCCCCCGTAGAACCAGCCCAGATGTACTGTATGTTGTAGAGGTTCCATGAATATTTCATAGCACGGAAGACACCAGCTGTGTGTTGTAGAGCCAAAATGTAAACTGTAGCCATTTAAAGTCGCAGCTGATGACACACGCACATTTCCATAACAGATGAATGGAAATTTAAAAAAATAAATAAATAGGGACTTTTTGCAGTGCTGTGGTCCAATAACTTAAAATCTCAATATCAACATGTGAGTCATTGTGCTATAATAGCAGTAATTAAACAACAACTCATGACATGAACATGATGTATAAACATAAACATCAAGAGTTACCTCCATCCAGTATTAGGAAAGACTGTAGTAGTACAAGCGGTACACGGCTCTGCTAATATTTACAACGTCCACGAGAGAGTGGACGTTGTAAATATTCTTCGTCTCGTACAAATAACATTAGCATAACCACATTAAATGATAAAACTATGGTTTAAACATTGACATTTTTAAAACGATAATACATTAAAAACGGACGGAGCTAACTGCATGCTGAGAGGCTGATCATGTTCAAATAAGGGAGAAAAAAGTAGTAAACAGTAACATTATACGAACGTATTGTTAATATTTTAACCCTTTATTGTCAGAGGGTTACACTGGAAATATAAAAAGGAATCTGTGCCTGGGCGTCCATGTTTGGGGAAGCTGCTGAAGCCCAATGTGACGGATAGAGGCGGGAAAATATGCTGGAATATGAATAAAAAGATCTAAACTAAAAATCTTAAAAATAAGAGTTTGAATTCAAACTCTGTGTGTGTGTGTGTGTGCCGTGCGTATGTCTCTTCCTGTCCTCGGTCAAGTCTCTTTACCGCTCCTGCCACCCTCTGCCTTTCATCATCTATCAATCTTTCACTGTAGCAGCATGAACATTAGCCATCCCTTTGTGAGAATCCTCCATTCATTTCTACGGTTACACTGGAAACTGAGTGACATTACGTTTATGAGGTAACTACGATAAACATGGGGTTATTGATGGTCTGAGACGCAATCGACAATAGTAAAATCAACATCATTGGTCATGATAATTTCCTCATACTGGTAAATAATATACAATCCAATAAAATACACAACAGTGTTGATTCCTCTGATCGGTTTTCTCCTGTTTGTGTTTTCTTGATTTGCGTTGCATTTTTTAATATGCGGCCTGTTTCTTAAATATAGCGCATCTGTGATTCGTGGCCCTTCTCTCTCTCTCTCTCTCACTCTCTCTCACACACACACACACACACTCATTATTAAGCCTCCGTTGCAACATAACATTCAGCCTCTGTCACTTTCGGATTAGAAGCGGATCGTGCAAATGAAGTTTGTGCAGACACGATCCTGCATGCGTGTGGTGTGTGTGTGTGTGTGTGTGTGTGCGTGTGTATATGTGTGAGGATTACAGTTTGCTTTCAGCAGCATGTTTATTTGACAGAGGCCTCCACTGACTTCTCCCTTCGCTGCCTATTACCTTTAATTGATGCGCTGCAGTACTTCACCTGCTGGAGGTGATATACTCATCTAATATATGGTAAACAAAATTAAGCGCCGCTGCTCAATCAAGCTGTGGGCGCAGTTCACCGCAAGCTGCCAGTCTCTGTGCGCCCTGAAATGTCTGTATGGAGTGTAGAGAATAATGAGAAACATTCATTTTACTTTCTGTTAAATAATTATCCTCATGAGCCAAGTAACAACTGTAGGAGATAGAAGAGCAGAGAGCCACTCGCACATAGTCAGCACGAACGGACGTCTGTGTTTATTTACTTTTTATGGAAAGTACACAACTCCTGACACATGTAAGGAGAATCGATAGATACATAGATAGATAGATAGATGGATAGATGGATGGATAGATAGATAGATAGATATGACACATACATATGATCGCATATACAAACATGTATAACCTCTCACATACAGTACATATCATCGCATATACACACATTTATAACCTCTCACATACATATAATCGCATATACACACATTTATAACCTCTCACATACATATGATCGCACACAGACACATATAACCTCTTACATATGTGGCTATGATTGTGCGTTCACACTGCTACAATGTTTCTTAGTGTGTGTGTGTGTTTTTAGTAGTATGCTTGTGCTTTCGATGGTGAATGCGTGAACGACATAATTTTAGTTGTATTTTTTTTCTCTCTAATTTGCGACTTTATCCTGTCAGACAGTTTGCCGCTGTAATTCTATTTCCTTCCTTCCTTTTTACAGTGGCCTTAATGTGCTGTTGTAGATGGTGTCCTCACGGGTGTGACTGATGTTCAAATCCAGGTTTGTAGACTGGTTTCATAGTCTTCACTGATTTGTCCCCCATGCTCAAAGACACTACAACACTACAACATACATCAATTTGCCATCACAGTGAACCTTCAACTCTCTGTGGCCCTTCTTTTCCCTGCAGCACACTCCTACTACTAACATACTTCCATATGATCCATTAGAGTCCTTCTCCTATGGGGCATGGAAGGTTAAGAATAAAAGAGGTGTAGTGGGCGGTGTTGATAGACTAATAGTCCTGATTAAGTACCTTTACCTTCCTGTAACCTGTTTTTTTTTCCCCCCTGGCCATATGCTTTTGGGACGATTTGACAATCTGGCAATCCGGCGCAGCCTTCCCCTGCCAATCTGGAGATAGTGGACGGTTAGTAGGGGAGTGAGGAAAATGATGAAAATATTTTCAGAGGCAGCAATGCAAGGCCACTCAAATTAGGTTGCTAATGTAGCGTTGCCCATAACTGCGATATGGCATTGAGGTAACGGGCTCAGCCAGCGGCGTTGCCATTAGGGCTCATTTTCCACTCTTAATGGCAGCGGCACCTTGTTTAATAAGCATGGATTACAGGTCATAAAGGGCAGCAGTGCATGGAGAGTCACCCGGCTGGGAGAAGGACAGAAAGAAAGAGGGAGGGGTGAGGGAGAGATGGCCAGAGGGGAGCAGAGGGAAGCGGCATGAGAAACAGAGGGAGAGGGAGAGATAGGGGAGTGGGAGACAAGAGAAAAGAGGAAGAATGAATAGTATCTGATTCATCACGTCTGTCTTGTGGAAAAGTCAAATTTCCCAATGCCCATCACCAAAGAATTCAGAACATTGAAAAGCCCAAAAAACCTCCACCCTTCCTCTGGGTGATGTAAAACAACGCCTCATAACACAAACAAAGCTACAAACCTTTCTAATAGGGGTGTTTGGGATTCCAAATCTTATACTCAGCAAAGATCAAACCATGCAATTCATAAAACTATGAATTTATGCCAAGGTCAAGCTGCATTCTTTGTATTTGGATTCAAGAAAACTATAACTTTAGTCCAATGAATATCATTTTGTCACATTTTTCATGAAAGACACAGCGGTGTTATTGCATATTTGATCACAAATCTCAGAGTCTGTTTGTTGCTGCAAAATATTTTCCAAAGCGTACAACAGTATTGTAAGTTAGCAAAATGCATTTTTCATATCTTGCCTTTAGCCGTTGGTTTCTATTCATTTCAGGATGGAAATAACCTTCGAGAGATTTGGGCTGGGTTATCAGTTAAAGTCACGATATAGAATGTTGCTTTTTCCTGAAAGTGACCTTCGCCCACCACGAGGCTACATAGCATATAATCCATGAGATTATACAAAACTGATAATATAACGTCAATTAGCGTTTAAAAAATAAGACTGCCTGAAAAGTAGTTGGACAGCCTCATCGGATTCTTCAGCCAAAACTCAAAAAGAATTCAAAATCCCCTGAAATACTGTAGATGAAATCGATTATCAGTGAATCCAAATAATTCAACAACTCTGCTGTTTTTATGAGACTCGTGGCGTTTATTTTGTAATAACTAATTTTACTCTGTTGCAACCGTGCTGCTTCTGCCCTCTGCGTTCTACGTGCTAACCACAGCACATACACACATACACACACGTCATCCACATATCCGTCATCCGATTCTAGGATGAAAAATCAATCAGTGTTTCCAACCAATTAGCCTACATTAATCTGTTATATACTTTAAATGAGTTCATTTAACACTGTATTATTACGGTATATATTCTGTATATATATTATTATTATTATTAGTAGTAGTAGTAGTAGTAGTATTAGTATTATTATTATATTGTTATTGTTATTATCAGCTACTGGATGACAGAAATTTCCTTCGGGATTAATATAGTATCTCTCTATCTTGCACATCTTTATCAATGCTCACACACGGCACACACAAACACCCATCATTTAGCTCTCAACCCTCAGCCGTCGGACGAATTAATGCACATCAGAGGACATTACTGTCAAACATGGCACATGAGGACATATTGCTGTCCATACGGGTAACCCCATGCTGGGATAATTAACAACTGCATAAAGTAATCCAAGGTAGAGCCACACTCCCTACAACCTGTAGATGAGCCTGGCTGATAGCCGTGGTCTTCAGCTGGGTACAGTCGTACTCTGATGGTGTAGGTGGTGGTACTCCACCGTGCCCGCTGAGGTGATTTACACATGAACACACGTACGTCATCATCAGTCGTTGCATTAAATGAAACTGTGTATCAATAATTCAATGTTAATTAATGAGCTAACCTTTGGCGACATGGTGGGTTGGTAGTTAGGGCTGGTCCCCCACAGCAAGAAGGTCGTGGGTTTGAGTCCCGTGCCAACCATGTGGACCATTTCTGTGTGCAGTTTGTGTGTTCTCCTCCTGGTACTCGGGTTTCTGCCCACGTCCAAATTGTTAATATAGTTGAATTGGAGTATCTAAATTAACCATAGGTGTGAATGGGAGTTGTCTGTCTACGTGTCAAACCTGTGATGAGCAGCATAGACAATGGATGGATGGATGGATGGATGGATGGATGGATGGAATCAAACCGTCGCATTTTGTTCACAAACACATTTTGATTAACTTCTATATATTCTTTTCACTATTTCATCTTTTAGATGACAGTGATCCAAATGTGATTCTCAGAATGTCAGCTTGAGAACAATAAAAAGTCTAAAACAGAATTAAGGTTTCTGAGACGATTTTTGAGGACAGCCTTTGAAAAACATGAAGAGAAAATTACGACCAAAGCGCCACAAATAAACCGCTTGTGTGACCTACATTTACAAAAACACAGCTGGATGACAAGCTGATGATGTGTTTGTGCCTGTGTAGTTTTTGTCCTGCGTGTCAGATCGTTACCATACAGCTTGTATTCATGCTACAATCTAATGTGTACTGAGATCCAGGAGGGAGGTCATTACAAAAGATAATTCGCAGACTGCGCTATTGATCAACTGAAAGTGGCAAAGTCCAGCTAGTTTTCTTCATAAATTCCAGTTATTTTGCCATGAAATAAACTAGAAGCAGCGCCCCAATAAAACCTATAGGGTAATTTATGCATGCAGTTACTTAAATCTGCAACGTGTACAAATGATGATACAACAGAAAAGGTTACAGTCCAATAAGGAGCTGAACTAACAAAGCGAAATGCAAAAATGAGTCTTTCAATGCGGTACTGTAATTAGATATCTACAAGGTATCTCAATGAAAATGATAGCAATAAGAATTTGCATGCACGCTGGTGAAAAAAGGCCCTTCATTTCTTCTTCTATAACTGCACTCTAGAAATGATTTCTTCCAGCGTGGGTGTTGAAGTCTCTGTTTCCTCAACATAAAAACGCCATGGCAACCGCCTCCTCTTCGAAGTCTTTGATATAATATTAAAGTTTGTTTGTTCCAACTCTTCTTTCAGAATGATAACGAGTCAAGGGCATATTTTTAGGAAGTTTTATTAATCCCATTGTGTGTATTT
>OMNV01008254.1:7620-31040 GCA_900303265.1 Brotula barbata | reverse complement strand
AGCTGTGATTTGAAAGAAGAAAAAGAAGGGATCTTTTCAGAAAGTAAAAGCTTAAAATCCTTGGAAGAATGTCCTATTACTATTTATGGATAAGTCGAGTAATCTCATAAAATGGCATGTAATTAGAGGAAATGGCATCCTGTAAAAAGTTCTAATTGCTGCAATGAATCCTCACAAACATTCAATCCCACTTGTAGAGAAAGCAGCGCAGTAAATGATGAGGAGGTCAATTGTGCCTCCCACTCACAGTGCCTCTTTACGTCGGTCTGGGTCTCTGGGTTCAAATAAGCAGCAACTTGCACACTCATTCACATTAGTGACTCATCAGCGTGCTATCTGTTTACACGACACTAAACCAGTTCATGTTCAGAACTAAGTAATCTGTTTTTAAAGCTTCAAACAAAACCTAAAATTAAAATACTTGTTACCATTGAATCACATATACCTTTTGTGAGGCAAACTATTTTCTACCTTGCTCACACAAAATAATTTATAACTCATATATATGATATAATATACTGTGTATGTTGTTGTGATGTTGGGCAAATTAGTGTGAAATTAAAGCTGTTTAGCAATCCCCTTCTAAGAAACATGCCTAAAAAACATGCTAAACAATATAATAACTCTTTATCTGTCAATGACAATTGAAGTAAATTAGAGCTGGTGTTCCCTAGTGGTGTTTTTAGCTGGGGAGGAGCAGCCCTTGTCACATTAAAGCATCTCTCATGTCCTGTGGTGTTCAGCGAAAACAGTGCCACACCACAGCTGGCATGGAGTCACTAGAGGGTGGAAATGCATCTCTAGCACTGTTACTCTATCAGCAACTCAGTATTCATGTAACAATCTCTCTCTCTCTCTTTCTCCGTCTCTCTCTCTCTCTGTTTCTGTCTCTGTCCCTTTAGGTTACTACAAAGGACAAAAAGAAGGACGAGGACGACAGCTCCCATGGTATAAGCTGTTCTTTTGCAATGCTGGGCTTCTCATGATTTGTAAAAGAATATAATATATTTGACTCTACGGAACATACATTAGATATCCTTGTCCAAGGCCAAATTGCTGACTAGAATCAGTAGATGCTCATTAAGTTCATTTTAATAGAATTTATAAGTGAGGGAAAGATCTCCTTCGTATGTTGACTTGAACATCATCTGTCAACTCAATTAGTGTGATTTTGAGAAGCAGTTACGTATCTGTTGTCCCGTAACTCGGTCTTTCTCTATCCCCTCATTGATTGGCCAAGACTCTTTGAAGAAGATGAGACTGAAATTATGCCTTATGACAACTGGCCAGTTCCCTGCCTTCTCTCTGCCACGTTTAGTTGCTTAGTAACACCTGCAGTTTGAGCAGACCACCATTGCTTGGCAGCAGAGACACTGGCCCTCATTGCCTCAGCTCTCTGATCAGACTGTTGCTTTGAGTTGGGCTTGGGGGCAGAGAAGCTTTGAACGTGTGTGTGTTTTTGTATGTGTGATTGTGTGTTTGTATTTTGTGCAGCGTGTATCTATGTGCATATGTCTTATGACTTTGTTCCACATGCATTGAGACTGTGGGAGTCAGTGCGTGGGAGTGTGCATGTGTACTTACACTCTGCCATTATGTGGGAGTGCGGCAATTCGAATCACTGTGTTAAAGAGTCTACGATACCTTCGTGTGAGTCACAAGAGGAAAGAAATTCGGTTAGAGCATTTTCAAATGAGGATTTCGGCCATCCTTTTTCCCTTCAGTGGTGAAAAGCATCGCTAAATATGGATTCTCCTTTCATATTGAATATGGTTTGTGTTACTCCAACATAACCAGTACAAACCAAGAATCCCATTTATGATTAAATCGCAGTTTAATTCAGAAAGTGTATGTAGTCTCATCTTAAAGGCTGCAATGTGGCTGTCATTTCAGATGAGACCAAAATGGGTACCCAGGAAGAGACCAAAAGAGGTACCCAGGATGAGCTCAAAAAAGGTACCCATGAAGAGATCAAAAAAGTGACCCTGGAAGAGACCAAAAGAGGTACCCAGGAGGAGACCAAAAGAGGTAACCAGGAAGAAACCAAAAGAGGTACCCACGAAGAGGCCAAAAGAGGGACCCAGGAAGAGACCAAAAGAGGTAACCAGGAAGAGACCAAAAGTGGGACCCAGGAAGAGACCAAAAGAGGGACCCAGGAAGAGGCCAAAAGAGGTAACCAGGGTCCCAAGACAGAGGAACAATCAAGTCCTGTCAAACCTATGCTGCAAGAGACTTGGATGGATCTCGATGACTTTGCAAAATGTTTCCAGTAAGACATGCAGCTGCACAAAAATCCTTAAAAGGCATTTTCTTTGGTAAACAGTCAAGCCTTGTCTGAAGCAGTGTTTCACAAAACCTTACAAAGCTTGTATATAATTAATATATAATTAGTAACTAACTAAGCAGTTGAACGCAGAAGTGACTGGAATTTATTTGCATGTCTTTTTTGCCCACAGTAGACTCTTGGTGTTCCGTAATCCACGTAGCTATCCGAACCATTTCCACCAGCTCCATTTTAGGGTATGTATTAAGGTCACTGGCTAATTTCTGTAAATGCACAAATGCTGACGCTCATAAACTGACAGTGACACAATGATATGTTTGTATGTTTGTTACATTGCTAATACATTAAGCTTTTGGTTTTTTTACAGGGCACCCCCTTGCCCAAAACAATAACAAGCACCAATAACAGTGGAATGGGTATGCACTCTGCTTCTGCTTCATCCGTGTGTGTGTCACAAGTATGTATCCTCACACATATATACCTATCACATAGCAAGGAGAAGTTACAGTCAAATAAGGGTTTGTAGTTTTAGGTGTTTTAGCACTGAATCTGAACAGGTCGCAGAGCACACAACCTGCAATATCACTTGAGTTAGCAACTGTATACAGAGTGCAGGGTCAGCCTGTGTTTTTTTTTGGGGGGGGGGGTTGTTGTATTAGAGAATTTGTATGTTTGCATGTATAATTGTGTGTAATTATGTGTATAATTTAGAGGGAGTGCTTCTCAGTTTGGACACTATGTATTCTCTTCTCCCTTTCTCTCCCTTTGTCTTCTCAATTTCTCTTTCATTTCTTTTCACCTTTTATTCTTGTGCTTCATTTTTTTGGGATTCTGTCACTTCCGTTTACTTACATCTCTGCATTCATGATCTTGGGTTCTTTTTTCCTCTGCTACCTTAAATGCCTCTTTACCCCATGTGATTCTGTGCACTTACTGTATCTTCCCATCCCTTTCTCTTATTTTTCTCGAGCTTCTTCTCCACATAACCACTTTGTCACTTGTCTGTTTTTTTCCACAATCCCTCCCTACAGCTGTCTTGTCTTTCTCCCTTTCACTTATTTTATGCTTTGTCTTCCTCTAGGGTGATTACTAAGGATGGAAGTGTATATATATGTGTGTGTGTGTTCCCCAGTGTCCACAGGAAAGAGGCACTTACTATCTGTTTGTGGACAGTCTGAAGCCTACCCAGATCCTCATCGGTTTCTCTGCTATACTTCAATGGGGAGAGACTCCTGAGGAGAGTAAGGATATACCACACGTGACTAGAAGAGCTGTGTATACAAGAACTGTTGTTTAATATATTTTACTTGTGTGAGTACTTTGATGTGACTTACAGTACATACTAAGTTTTGGTGGGTAATCATGCACTTTTGTCCCCCTCTGACCCATAGAAAAGGAGATCTCTTCAAAATGTGGACCTGCAGTTCTCCTGGTCCAGCCCTACTGCTGGAAGACCCTGCAGTCTCAGCTGCCAGTTCTCACCATCAAGACTACCTTCTGCAAGTCAGCTATGCTCTCCGTTCCCCTTGGGTAGGTGAGCTCAATTACAGCTACTCAAGTAGTATGAATTGATAAAAGGACAAATTATGTTTATATGTCATTATAATCTGCAGCATATGTTTTTTTGTTTTTATCTCTGTCACCAAGCAGGTAATTGTGTGTACAATGCTTCCAATTTCATGTCACATTACTTTTGAGTCTTATATCAACATGCTGATATTGCTGTTTCAGTTATCAATAAATATACATTTTACATGGGGCTAACATTTTAAAAATGAGGCCAGTCTAATCCTGTCATAGGTGAACAGGATTAACATTGGTTATGTCTCGTGAAAGCCATCTAATGATCCCTGATTTTAGTGTTGTATCAACAGTTTTAACTAATTTTTGACAATGACTGACTGGGACAAAATTGCAAATTGCATGAGCAACTGTTTGTGTCAGGATTCACATTTGTGTTGCATCACCCTAATGTGCCCCAAGAAATCATCAGCTTCAGCATCAGCATGGCTCTAATGGCACCAACAAAGCTGGAACCTGTTGTGTGTATAATGTGTGCATTTTGAGCAGCACTCTCTGGGGCTTTTGATAAAAGCACAGTTAAATGAATTGTATAGCTGTTTAACAGTTGATCTGAGTTCCACAGCTATTTAAAAATAGTGTAAACTAAGCAGAGGGTGTCTGCATACCTCCAACGCTGAGAAAAGCAGTAAAAAGCATCTGTCCTAGTCTCTATTAATGGGTGCCACATGGCCTAGAAGCAGCGGGCCTACTTTCTGGGGTCAGGTGCAGGTATGCAGCAGTGCAATTACAACTGAGCCGTAATCACACACACAGCACTCAAATTATCATGTCCATACGCCCCATAGAATAGATTCATTTGCCTGTGCTTTTGTTCTGCAGACATTTTCAACACTCTCATTGTCTGTCTCTGTCATTCTTTTGTCTAGTCTAGCATACAATGTTTTGTTATAATATTTTGCTCTATTTTGTGAGTGTTTATTGTTTCTTTTTGGTGTGTTTACCAATTCATATTCTCTTTTTTATCCACCTTTGCATTTTCACTCTACCTTTCCAGTTTTGTTTTGTTGTCTGTTCCTCTCCCTTGTCTTTCCTTTTCTTTCATTTTGCTCTCTTCCTTCCCATTCATTCCTTTACCTTTTTATAAGCTGCCCAGTTCTCTTCCAGTGCTATCTCAATGCTGCCTCTAAGCTCGACCATCTAGTTACGCTGCAGTGGCTGAATTATGTAAAGCTAATGGAAAGTGGGATTCACTCTGTCATGCCTGACCAGGCCCCGTAAACATAACCTGGCCTTTGGTACATTACGCTATAGTAATAGCGACTGTTTGACCCGGTCACAATCACTGGACAGAAACAGATTCCACTGTTACGAATTCAAAGCAATTTACTGGTGATTGAGTGGCTCCTCTTACATAAGCTGTGAAGCAACAAGGTGGTGAATAATGCGCCAAGATGAATAAAGTTTCTGTTATTGCCTTCATTGGAGGACTGGACAGAAAATATGCCAAAAACTAAAAGCATAAATGCAAAATGTGTGTAGATATAATAATTTACTTCATATTTTGCTACTTGGCTACGTGTGATTAAAATTCTCATTTTCTTTCTCCTTCAGGCGCCATGTGCTGCGCATCCAAGTAAGGGCTGCTCTGGGCTATCATGTTCACCTGTGCAGCATGACACCTTTTGTCTTTGGGGATGAGGAAACTGTCATGTCACACCTTACAAAGGTTACTGAGAGCCTTCATTATCAGGATGACATTAATGGGACTTTCATGGTGGATTCTGGTGTTAACAAATCATGCTGCTTCTTCACTCCTCCTCTCTGTGACTCAGGAAAGTGTTCGTTTCAGCAAGCAGGCCTCATCCATCCTGCGGGCCCTGGCCCGACTGGTGGCTTCCTTTAGTGATAAGCAGAAGCAGCCAGCAGCCAGACAGGCCCTGGAGAAGTCTCACTGTCCCCAAAACATCAACACCAGACTGGCAAAATGGGAACATAACAGGGTAGCAAAGGATACCCGCAGTCAAACATACACGTCACTTCACCTAAATGACAGTTGGTGTTTTAAATGCTTATAGTGTAAATGCACAATTTAGGTCTTATTGTTGTCTCACACCCGTGAGGGTGTTCTGTTTTAATGAGCTAGAAGAAAATCACCATTTGTGCTCAGTTACATTGAGATATTTTTTTGTAATATCTACACCCATGCAATATTTCTTGACGGAAGAATGATAATACTTTTCAATCCAGTCTCATGAGCGCATGACCTCTTTAGAATATAATGCACTGTTATATTTTCTCATGAGAGAGCTGTTTTAAATGTGTTTTGGAATTAGCCAAAGAGAATACTCAGTTCCAACTTGCCAGAGGGTGTGCATTTTTTTTTCTAATAACCATTCACTTCTGACAGTATTGAACATAATGTAACATTTAATTGCAAAGCTGACAAAGACAGAGTCAGAGTTTCTATGTAAAGGCTATATCATACCTGTGCGTGTGTTGTGTTCTAATAGGTGTTTAACATGGCCGTCTACCACATGATATGTGAGGCAGTAGGCAGGAAACTGTCAGCAGAGGAACAGTTTGCTGTACAGGTTCTCACTTGTGACCCTGTGTTCTTCACCAGTCACCAATCACGTATGTACCTTTAAGTGTTTTTGATTTGTTGTCCATCGACACTAATCATACAGTCATAATACTGCACAGATTTCACAATTGCACCAATTACATGTATTAACATGAATTAAATCAAAAAATACTGACTGTGTGTGATAATTACTTATTCATGATTAAATATTCACTGTTTTGCAGGGGGTTCAGTGGATGCAGAGTTAAACCCTCCAAAAGAATGGGAGGACAGGCAGCCAACAGACAAGGAGATCCAGGCAGCCACACTTATACAGGCGATATTCAGAGGGCACTTGGTGCGAGGAATCCTTAATACTGCGAAACCTAGTAAGGTTCATTATTCATTCACGCGGGTTCATTCCTGTTGGCATCATAATCATGCTTCAATTTCATCATTGATTTAAAAAATCTTTCTTATAGATTTCTTTTTTCTTGTGTTTGATTTCTTTGTTTGTTTGTCTTTTGTTTCCTCTTCTTCTTCTTTTCTGTTTTTTTAGGATAGACTTTACTTTGCAAGTGAAAAGAAACCCATCCAACATGCAATTAACTTTGTATTTGATGATCAAAATTAGAATGATGAGAATCCCATAGTCATGTGAGCACCACTCTAGAAATGTAATAAATACAAGAGCTGGACTGGGTAAGGGGACAGTAACCAACAACAATAGAAATTGAAAATACAACAGCAACAACAACAATGCTGATGAGGAAAATTTCTTTTATTTCTACTTAGCAAACTCTTTTAAGAAAGAATGAAAATATAAATGCAAATGAGCAATTAAAATAACCTTTTAGTTTTATATTTTATTTTATTTGGAGTAAATGGCTGTATGGCAAAATAAATTTTGAACCATTCTTTTAAACAAAACTAGATTTGATAATTAGAAGAAAGAAAATTCAATTCAAAATAAAAGCAGAAAAGGTCAAAATGCGTTTGAGTCTCTGCTAGTGTGGAAACACATGTACACCAACTTTTTCCACTGTTAAATTCGGTCTGGTGGCATAGATTGAGCCTTTGAGCAAAGAAATGTGTATGGATGAAGCTGTCTCTCTTTCTAATACATCCTGACAGATGAGGGGTGGCACACACATAGACCCACGTACACAGACATACAGAGTGGTGGGGTAGTGAAGACATAAACAGTGCACAAAATAATTAAACTTAAAGAGCAAGGTAACTATAATTTTGCCTGGAATTTTATTCTACAATGGTGTTTTGGACAGTAACAGGAAGCAAAGGCTCTGAAAATAACTATAGGTGGCATATATTATAGTACACACAGCCTCATTAATGCATAATTTGCAGAAAACAACTGAATAAATGAACGATGAGTCAGTAAGATTTTGTTTAGTTTATACACTTGACGGTGTTGTTCCAGCACAACAAACAACTACTTAATTTCAAGTATGTATATTATTATTCAGCTCATCCCCCATCTCTCACTCCCTCAGACACACACAGACACACACTTGAAATAGGCCTGTCGTGGTTAACTTCCTTTTTTTTTTCAGTGGCAGCACAAAGTGCAGCTTTGAGAGTGGCACTCACAGTAATGGCAAACAGAAAATCTTATTTTAAAAAGCACTGCCTGCTAACTACACTTTGAAAAGCCACTTAGAAGAAAATAAGAATGGGCCTTTTGTTACTTAAGCTGACAAAACTAATACATAGCAGACCAAATTCTACATCACATCAGGTTATACTATGGACTACCTCAAACACCCTGCTGTGCATTCTACCTTTTCTTTGTGAATCTCTCTTTTGGTGTACTTTTTCTACTTTATGAAATAGCCATTAATTCTGTGGACTCATTGGATTATTTCTTTGAGTTGCATGTAATGACACATACATACCCATGAAGTAAATGTTTTAGCAAAGGTTATGTTGCCAGAGTGGTCACTACTAGCTTGGTTAATGCCAAAGAGTGAATATTCTTCTGGTGCAATCTCTCAATGAATGAGTCAACATGCATCTACAGATTTCTACCTTACCTGAAACTAATGGAGATGTCATGTGGATTTTCTCTCATCTTAATAGAAGCCATTTTTCTTTGTTTGGGTGCCTGCATGTGTGCGTGTGTGTGTGCTCTTGTCATCCAGGCACAAAGAAGAACATCAGTACATCTAAGATCCTTTCAAACATGTGGACAAATGTTGAATCAGATCCAGAGAAGCATGCTGATTTCTTGCTACGGTAAATACAATTTCTTAACAATACACACATTGTGTTGTGCATATACTGTGCAACACAAATTATCCCATCACACCAACTAAAGTCAGAAAATATCTCTGCACCATGAACACAGCTCTGTGCCAATGGTATGTACATATTATGGCATCCATTTAGCCTCTCTGTTCTACATGCCCAGAATCTGCTCCTTGTCCCGGTTGTGGCGGCCAGGCGGGGAGTATTTTTCCACATTGTGTTCCATCTTTTCCCGGTGGTACCATCTGCTGTTTATCCTCTCCTCGTTCCAATCGACTAACAGCGTCTGCCGAATGACCCGCTGCCTGGGGATGTATGTGTGTGCATGACTGCGAGTTAGGTGGATACGTGTGTACTGACGGTGGAGATTTGTGTGGCAGCGTGAGCCCCTCTGTACTTGTTTGCACTTACTGACAGAAACATCAATTCAAGTCAAAGTCAAAGCTGAGATGTGAAATACATTTGCCTTCCCCTGATGTGGTCTTTGTTACTACATCTGAATCGTTTATTCACACAGAGGACAGTGCAATTTATTTTCAGAAATTATTTTTTGCAACGATCTATACTTGGTGCTGTGTTCTTTATTTCCAGCAAGTTTTAAAGTGTTCTGTTTGTTACACACTGCACGTAAACATGAGTGTTGCAGGGTGCATATCTGAGCCCACAACATATACCCATGAGACTTTCAGGGACTGGATGGGGAAGGACTGCAGAATCCAGGCAGCTCAGACTGAACACACAAGCTGCACACCCATTATTCAATACATTTATCAACAGGACTAGAACCTCACTCAGACAACAAAGACAATGATAAAGCATGCTGCTTAATAGCTTGCCCGAAAAGGTTTTGAAATGTATGCTGTAGTAGTTTATCTTCAAGCATTGTCTGAAAAATGCACTGCATGGCTTGCATGGTTAGTGTCTTATTATAAAATATTATCTTTAAATCTCAATCAATTTAATTGGGGGCAGGTAGGTAAAAAAATTGTTCAAAAGCGATTTTAAATAGGCGTTAGGGACATTTTTTTAAAAGAGATTTTTTTATTTGGTTTCTCTTTACCGTAAATTTCCAAGAGAAAAATGACAAATTTGTGTGAGAAAAATAAGTTAGTTAGTTAGTACCTGGTATACCAAATAACATTTTTAGTATTTCAACGGTTTTAAACTTATCTGAACTGCAAGATTGATACTACAAAATCTTAAGAAGCCACGATCTCCCTGTGTGAAGGAATTCACTGATGAACTGATTAAGATTTCATCATATGAACACATGCTGGGAAGAATTAATAGCAAAGGGAAAGTAAAAGAGCCATGGGATCTATTTTGGTTGCATGTTAATTGAATTAAACTAGGATGTATACAGGTTAGTGACTGACCTTTTTTCTTTCATGTCCAGTGTTTTATCGTGATATTAAGGGATGGCTGTCTTCTGTGTCTTGTATAGGTTTTCTATTGTATTCGTTGTTAAATATGCTGCTCTGGTAAAATTGATTGAAAAAATAATTGTCATATATATCAGGGTGTATTTCACCCCTGGTATTCTGTTTCCCTGGCTGAAGTGACTTTTTATGTCTGTATCTTTCTGTTTCTCCCTCTGTTGTGTGACAAACAGGTATGTCCTCAACCACTCTGAGACGAAGGCAGAGCTGTACCCCTTTCAACAGGATGAGTGGGCCAAACTCGCCTTTGTCGATTATTCTGTCACCCTTCAGGAAACAACCAACTCCTGGTTTTTGGTTTTTAGGTGGAGAAGACTTAACAATTTTAAATATCAATATTATTAACGAGAAGCAAATTTTCAGTCAGTGTACAGAAGAGCAAATTGTCAATGCTTTAATTTGGTGCTTACGCCTTTCCTTTTTGGTGAAGAGAGGTGTTCCTGGTTCCGAAGGAGATGCTGTTGCTACCAAGAGTCTATTCCCCAATCCCCCGTTGTCTGCTCCACATCATAAATAATGACACTGGAGAGGAGCTAGACATGGTCTTCAATAACGTTGCCCCCCATGTCTATCAACCTAATAAGGTCTCTGTGTGCTCTGTATCTTTTTGTTTGTTTTTGAGAATTGTGGCATAATTTCATAATCCCAGGTGACTATTGCCATCACTAATAAAGACTTCTTTCATGTTATTGCAAATTTCTCAGTTTGTGGGACAATAAAAGGATTATCTTATCTTATTTGGAGCTGCTGGTGATGCTACACACAAGACATCCCCAACTTTAGACGTAAAACAAATGCAGACAGCAGTAAAGTTTATTTGTCTTTTTGTTGTGGCATCCTTCCTGCCTGCTGTGCATAAATATGTATTGATGGATGAGTCTTTCTGCATTTCTTGTTCCAGCTTGGTTACACTTTTGTAGCAGAGGCGATCACACCTGAATCATTGCCTGTTGGTGCCAAGTGGAGAATGCGCCTTATTGGTACCAGAGAACCCCTTCCAAAACCAACCTGTGAGACTCCAATCACTGAATTTTCTGTGAAGAAATTGCAGGATTATTACATTCCTAACAAGAAAAACCTCATATTTAGGTAAGGAAGAATACCATGAGGCCATCATGTAACGTGTTAAGCCTTCATTGTATGAATTTGATTTTGATCAATGACAATTTCATCAAAACAAATGGAGTTAAATATTGATTAATTTTGACAAGCACAGAAGGCTTGTCAAAAAAAGCCCACTAGGTTGACCTCTGGCACACCTTATGAACTCCAAGTCCCTCCAACATTTTGGAAAATCTTCCTTTTCCAGCATATGATATTACACATACCTTGGGCTAAAAATGGAACCAGCACTCATTTGTAACTTTCCTGCAGTTATTTTGTACAGGTGACAGAAGACCTGTTCGCAACACTCCAGTTTCAGACCTCTAAACCAGATGTACTAGTGCGGCTGTCCATACAGGACCAGCAGGAGGTGGTAGTCAGTAAAACTGGAACTGGCCACGTAGTAATTCCTGTGTTTTTCTTCAAGTCTAACAAAGGTGAGCAACCAAATAGATGATAACTGATCAGTGGCTTGAAGTGGCACATAGGTTGTACCTCCTTTTCTAAGTCTTTATTTGATACGACCTCTTATAGCCTTACAGTGGAGGAAGAGGTATAGGAAATCTTGGCCTTAAACTTACTTGTTACATTACATTATGATGCCTACTTCTCTTTGCTGCGTAAGTTGGAACCACACTACTTGATGCTGAGAAAAATATCTTATTTACAAAAACTGATTAAATACAGGTTTGGTAATATTGAATAGTCACCACATACAATGCCCTTCAAAGCTGCCTCTTTGTGTGAGGAGGAAAAGGAAGGTTTGTTCACCACTTTTTTCTCAGAGAGAGGCTTCTTTCAGTATCTTTTGGTCTGTGCATGCTGCTTGTTACAGATGAAGAGAACCAGAACGAGAAGGTTTCCCCCAACCAGGATAAGGGAGTGAATGTGGCGGATCGAAAAAGGGAGGATTCGCCCAAGCAAACAGACTCCTCGTCGGACCAACAACACCCTCCCACAGAGACAATGGTATCACCGACAACTGTCTGCGTGGTATCTTCTGTCGCTAACTGATCTCACTTACACACACATTGAAATCCTGATTTTATTTAATTTTTTTGTGTCTGTCTTGCTTGCCCGCTTGCCTGTCTACATATCCATTTTTCACTGCTACACACACACACACACACACACACACACACAGAGCAGTAAAAAAAATAGAGGGGTGGATTTGTTGTTGCTGTCTGCCTTATCAATTCCTGTCAGGGAGTTAGTGATTTGTGCATGATGTATGAGTCTTTCTTTTGTCTCCAGCCAAGCCCCCTTCTCTAACTGTTTAACGTTTGTCATAGATTAGTGATTGCCAAAATATTCGTATTATACTACACTATATTTATCATCCTATGTACAAATGTACATTTGATGATTTAATTTATAAAACTACATGGTTTATTTCTTTTGATGTAATGTTGTAGATATGTCATTGATAACAGTAGCAGTAACTGCTTACATCTCATGAATAAGTTCTTATTAGAAAACAATTTATTATTTACATCGGTTGACTTTTGCATCTATCTAACAATGAATGAGAAACTTTCCTATTTGAGAGAAGTTTTTTCCTGGTCACACTCAACTCATGCTATAAATATATGTTTGAGGGAAAAGCCTCTGCCAGAATCTGGAAGTACTTTGCAACAATAAAAAGTAACATAACAGTGTAGTAAAGTCAGTGGTAATGAGACAGATCATGGGCCCGTAGATCAGCAGCAATCCAGAGAAAACGGGTATTGATCCTTCCTAAGAGCACTTATCGTGACTTGGATCAAAGGGCCAATGATCAAGGTACAGTTTTGTACTGCAAACATCAGACATATTGACACATGAAGAAACAAACTTGATGATGTTGCTGTTTTATTTTGTCCTCAGATCTGCAGTTGTGTCTAAGGAATACATAAAAATCAGCCTCTGGCAAAATATTATTGTTTTATAGACTTAATTTGGAAAATTGCAATTCATGCCTTACTTTTCTGATTTGAAACGCACATCACAAAGGATTTGGTATTTTTCTGCAGTTTGACAAATATGGGAGTTACCTCCTCTGAAACTGGTGGTTAATAATCCCTTTGCATTTTTACTTCATTTTGTTACAAGAATGTGTTTCAGGACATAAAACAACAAAACAAAATGTGCGTTTCTTCTTTAAGATCTCTGCGTCGCCTCAGGTCATCATTTTATAGACAATTTCCAGCTTTATGGTCACTGCCTATCATCCATCTTGTGTGTATTGTGTTGTATGCGCTGCATGTTTTTCTTTCTTGTTTTTTTTCTCTAGTTATGTCATCCATCTATCTCTGCTTTAAGTGTGTTTTGCTGTGTTTCGCAGGGTCATAAATATATGGTACAGGCAGAAGTGCTTTATAAGAGCTGGGTTTTGGATGAATCTCAACTGGCTTTTGTCCAGATGCTCAAAGACTTGGA
The DNA here is from genome assembly GCA_900303265.1 of Brotula barbata. Classification (NCBI taxonomy): domain Eukaryota; kingdom Metazoa; phylum Chordata; class Actinopteri; order Ophidiiformes; family Ophidiidae; genus Brotula; species Brotula barbata. The sequence continues at coordinate 17,440 of OMNV01008254.1, read as the reverse complement.
GAAGAACGATATTAAAGGTACAAACATAAGAACATTTCAGACAGTGTTTTACATTAAGCTGCATGTACAACTGTCGGGAAATACAGGAAATCCTATTTTGCCTTCCTTTTTGTCTTATTTTTACGATTATGATTGTCACTGTTGATGTGGTAGTACAATATAGAAAACCTGTCAAAATATCCATTATGCATCACTCAGATAGCCCCAGATATTCCCATTATGAGTTTATTTCATGCATTATTGTATTTGAGCCTTTAGGTGTGAGAGGATTTCAAATAGCTATGCCCCTGATGTTTGCTTTTGCAAAGCTTAATTTTTTTGGTCTGACGCAAAAGGAGACAGATACGCAATAGGCTGTGTCAGGGGCGAAGGCAAGATGCTTTTCTTGATTTTTTTTCTGTTAGCTAACGGCCTGTAATCACAAGGCTAATGAAAGCCAAATGAATACAGCTGCTTTCACAGATTACACTGTGATTCCTTTTGCCCACCGGTCATTGGTTGAGGCAGTAACCCTGTCCTCTGCTACCCGCTCTTCTTTTCTGGCCTTTGTCATGCTGGATGAGTTGAAAAAATTGAGCTTTGACATTTATGAATGCTTCTCAAAAATTCTGACCAGAAGAATTGCAGCACAGGTATAGCTGTTGAGGCGAAAGAGGTGCTGAATCGTTAACAATTTGCATGATTGTTGTTGCAGCCTGTTGTCATTGAGTTCCCGTTGTCTGACAGTATTTCCTTTATTTATCCATTCATTTTGACAAGCTATTTATTCAAACATCATACGCGTTTTGACAATAGAGAAAGACTACAAGGATGACCATGAATGAGATGAACCGGAAGACTGATTGTGTGTAGATGTGTGCAGGCATTTCGAAATGTTTGCCAGCATATGCTTCAAAATGTCCTCTTGTGCATGTCCACATAAACCTCAACTGGTTTTCCAATAAGCTTGTGAAAGTGGGTCAATGGGAAGTCAAATGAGGTTGGCTCTTGCCCCTTGGTGCCCTGGGAAATATCTCAGCAGGAGAGCAAATTAATTTCACCCAGTTTAACTCTGTCTCAATGGTGAGGCAGTGGCCTTGATCATGCTTCCTAAAAGCTACATGTACACACACATAGTGCATGTGATGTCAAGCTTTCAAACCCTTAACAAGCTGTTGGTTGCAGTCAGAGTGCTACATTGCACTACAGTGCAAAACAGATATTTGCATCCCAAGTTCTATATGCGCTGTCGCATGTGCAGTGAACATATACCATGGCTACAACGTTTTTCAGGCAGAATGAGAGGGTATCAGCTAAATTGATAGATTACCATGTGTTCAAGGGCCCTGTATAGAGACTTGAAGGTCTAACAGTAGTTGACACTGGGGATTGTGTCCACTTTAGGTGCAACAGTGCCATCTAGCAGACATATGATAATACAACATATGATTGTCCACCGTTTCATATACAGTATATACTGTATATACAGTTCATACATTCAACAATTATTTGTTTTCCACAGTGTTCTCCATCGATTTTAATGGTTTCTTTTTTTAGCTTCCACTTAGTCTCACTCTCATTAAAGTGCATGTGTGCTACACCAATAATGAGATTGTTGACATTTGGTGAGTGCCTCTTGATGTTTTGTTCCCCACCCTTTACATATACAAGCGGGCAGAATATTAGGAACACTTCTCACTAATCTGCAACCCAATAGTTAAGTTGAGTCACATATCCGGCACATTCTCAAACACGGAACATAAAAGCCTTATAAAGGTATAATGCTTGTTTTGGACTGATACAGTTTACGACGGTAACAGTGTAATCTACTGTTTAGAGGATGATGAAAAAATTGAACTAACTTATCTGTATCCAAACAGTTGGAGAAGACTACATTAAGTCACCAACCAAGGAACAGCCCAAGACCAGTACACCAAAAGCGAAACGCAAAGGTGATGGGGAGAAAGGGAAGGCAGCTGGAGGCTCCAAAGCCCCCGCCAAACAAGAAACGGTAATACATTGCTACAGTAATCTGACCAATGCCACTCGTATCAGTATCTCAACAACCAAAGTTCATTTTCAAAAAACAGTTACTGTTCCGATTTCATAGGTTTGTTTTACTAGATAGTTTGATTCATTATGAGCGACAGTGAATACTTAGGAAGGTTACAATCCCTGTATGTGACAGGAATACATGCTATGCAAGATAATTAGGTTAGAGGGAAGGCACTTTAAAAGAAAGCTATTTGCATTTAATAATATTTTTATCTAATTTGACATCCCAACCTCCACATATTTTGCTGACGGTGCTTTTGCCAGACCCTTGTGATGCAAACAAAAAAGGTACCCACTGTGCAGATTTTCAAAACAGTACATTTCTGCTACTTACATCATTTATGGAGGTGGAAATTGTAGCAGTCTTGTAAGTGCTAAAATTGTTGTGTTATTGTCATGCACTGTGATTCGGTGAACTTGAGGTGGGCTCTTTAAGCTAAGCTTTTTGTGATTTTGTAATGTGTGTTTGTTTCTACAGGCCATTGATCTGACTAAGCCTCACTGGACACTGCATGTGGTCAGTGACCAGAACAAAGGTGACAGCATTGAAATGAAGAAAGACACAGATAGAATTGACCAGATAAAAGCCTTGAAACAAGCCTGGGAAACGGCTGAACCTGGACGTTCTGCCAAGGTTACAGCACTGCCACACACCCTCCCACCCATCCATCCTTCCATCCATCCACCCACTCATTTTCTAGAGCCACCTGTTCTATTCAGCGACTATCACCGCATGGACTGGCTCTGAACATTAGGTGCAGGTGTGGAATGTAGGAAGAAAAGCAGTGACACCATTTTCTGTTCCTTGACTTCTTGTGATATTTATCTTTTAAGCAACAGGAAGAAAAACAGAAATGCAAACAATCATATGGTAAAACAAATCAGTAGGAATATTAACTGTCCCTTTTTTAAATTATGCTTTTACGTGCATATTACTATCCAATTTTAGTAAGTAATATACAACTGTGTCACTAATGTGCATCTTTTCAATTGATAGAACCATCACACCAATTTTAATTAGTAATGAAAAGAATGCAGTGGAATGTGACCACACACACTCACACACTACAGACACATATAGTATGTAGACAATTATATAACACATATCCATAATAGATTTTGAATGTTTTAAATGTTTTGCTGTGTTTTATTTTAGGCTTTGCAGTCACGTCTGAAGTTTCTTAGTCAATTCCAACATGAAACCAGCGATGACACACCTATTGATGACACAGAAAGCCTGGCAGAGCCTGGTACTAAATACACACACACACTCATAAATGCGCAAATATTTACATTTTTACACAGCCTCTGCTCAGTTTTTTTTCTCTTTTACAGATGTTTCTAGCGCCTCTGTCTCTCCAGCCAGTTTAGAGGCTGACAGCTCAAACTACCTTCCCATGGACTATACTCCCTACATTAGGTTTGTCTTTCTTTACAGGATTTCTCACAGTAAAAGACACATTTTAGCTTTCACACCATAGAAAATAATTTATGCAATTTTTCTCGTGGCTGGATCTGCCCCACATGATTTAAGTTATACCATATACTAAAATATCAGTGAACAAAAACGGTCTTATGAGTGGATCTACTCTGTCACACAGAAGTAGGTGTGAAACACAGAACATGAAAAAAATTAAAATGCTATATATAAGGTAGATATACACTAATATATTCATGAATTATTGAGTACGAGAGCACGTGCAGTAACACAAAGGGCACGATGTCCCATATGTTTGTGATTCTCATACAGCTATACTTTATTCAGCCTCCTACCAACTAAATCATCGTGCTGCTGCTCGACGTAAGATTATTTTTGGTCCGCTATCCGAGGTAGTGCTACATATCTGAATCAAGATATGGATTTGGTGTACGCAGTAAAAAAAAGAAAGAAAAAGATCACCCTGGGACTTATGGATCACAGTAATGTTCAAGGAAATTGACTGATCAAATAAAGTAAGGGCTGTGTTTCAATCTTACTTGAGCAATCATTAATCTCTTAAAAGAATTAAATGCTGCTTACTTCAAACCATATGCCTAACATGCCTTTACTTTGCTGATATTAACTTGTTGCCTCAACATAATTATCTTCTTCTCATAAGAAAATTATCTCGTTCTCACAAGATAATTATTTGTGTGAACAATGTGATTGTCTTGTGCTCACAAGATAATAATTTTTTCCCACTAGATAATTGATTTGTGTGTCACCTTTTGGTACTTTTGGGGCTCCATATGTTGCACCCGCAGAAGGGATGCATATTGAATAGAATGCTTTGTGATACTGAACTTTCTCATTATTGTAAAAGAGCTCTCCATAGCCATGTGATCTGCAAGGTAGTGAGAGTCCACGCAAGTATTTCAGTGGGGGCTGTGTTGATTGATTTATTATTCAGAAAAAATGATTTATTGCTAATATTTATGTGCAAAAATGACAGCCAGTGTGACCTACCAAAACAAAAAAAATGCATCAAGACATATGGGAGACAATATACTTGTATTATAATGCATCAAATGATTTTAAGACATTTGGATAAGGCCACTATGTTGACAGAAGGGGTTAAAATGGCTCCTCCATCCTTTGTGTCTAAAGCATTACCTTTTGACATATGTCAGTGGGTGCTCCAAAGGGAAGCGTATTCCTCCCATTGCTCTTTTCCTCTTCCTCTGTTCTCGCCTCTCTCCCTGTCCACCCCTTTCCACGATAAATGGGATGATATTTGGGTCTTTTAATTAGAGAGCTATTTCAGGACCCCACTGAGCTCGTCGCCCCAGAGACATGTGCCCCGCTCCCTCACCTCTCCATCCTCTTCTGTCATATGGGCATGCACACGCATATATGTGTGTGTGTGTGTGTGTGTGTGTGTGTGTGTGTGTGTGTGTATGTGTCCATGTCCAGCTGAATATCCAGCCTAGAGAGAAATACTGAGTCTATTAGGAGAATAAGATTAGTTGGGAACACATGTGCCTGCCTCTTTCTTCTCTTTCACAAACAGGAACAAGACTGTCTGAGTACCACATGGATCTAAGCTCAAGCACACACAAGAGCACACAAACATATACACACATCCAAACTTGAAAGTATTTGCACGTAACACACAACGGAAGGGGTTATACAGGGCAATTTTCATTAACTATGTGAACTTCATCTTCACTACCATTGCCCTCCGCTCGACAACAAGGTCAGCGTCCAGGAAATAAGCAGACATATTAAGTTAAGTCTAATCTCTGTGTATGGTTTTTGGAGAGCTACGTTCACGTGTTTCATACACACACACACACACTCACTATACACGCACAAATGAAAGGGAGAAATACCTCAGAAAGGCTGTAGTGGCCACAAAAAAATGGCTTCTGAGATACCTACCTCTATGTACGACCTGGGATATGAGATAAAGTATGGACTTTATGTGTGTGTGTGTTTTTGTTTGCAAGAGGTTACGTGCAGAGATGGAAAATGAGTTTTATTGGATCATCATTTCTTCACCTTCTCTCTCTCTGTCTATCAATATCTTTCATATTTATATTTATATTTGTCGGGCCAGTGTCAACACATTTTTTGTTCAATCTCATAAGATTGTTGGTAAAATTTGGCACTCTTCCTCTGTCAAGTACTATTGGTATAAATGTCTTTCAGAATGTCAGGCACACGTCTACTAAAACAATGTATTTTCCAAGAATACTGTAATGTTAACATGTTGGGGTTTTTGCAAAGGACTTAAATCTTGTGTGTACATAGATGTCACAGGAAATTTCCAGTGCTGAAGGACTCAGTCATAGAAGAGGCCCAGCAGAGGGAACGCTTAGAAAAGATGCAGGCCTACCGGCTCATCCGAGACACTGTGTTGGAACACCGCAACCAGGAGATGCTTAACAGAAAGGCGCTAATGAAAAGCCAGCTGGAGACGTATGACAACATGCAGGTCAGTTAAAATATACAGATACAGAGTCAATACCCGGTGTCTGTAACTACTGAATAAGACGTAGAAGATTAAGAGCTTTCTCAATGAATCTGAAAGTCGACCAGAAACAATTTGCGTGTACCGCACAGTTTGTCATCATTCTGTTAATTCTATTCTCTCAGGTGACATTGTGGCAAAGCCGCAAGAAATTCCTAGATGCTTCTGAATCTCTTCGTAGCTCTCAGAAGGCAGCCATGACAAAAGCAGAGGAAGAGAAAGCTCAGGAGGATGACCAGCAAGCAGATTCAGGAAAATCATCCCCATCCGCCGCCCGGCAGACCAAATCATGTGCCAAGGGCAGGAGGAGATGATCGTGTCTCGTCCTGTTTCACTTCTCCTAAGAATTCACCTCTCAACTTGTTCAAAGACTTAATGTGAAAAAAAAGTCATTTAGCCAAACCATCATACCATATAGCTTGTGCTTGATGAAATAATGGTTGTTGAACAGATTGTCACTGAATCATGTGTGTGTATGATATTATCTCTAGTGTGTGCTTTTCAACCCCTTGAAATTAAAACGATTTGAAGGTCTTGGATTATTGTCGTAATATTTTAACTAAAAGCCCTGTAGTTTTTATTATTATTCGTTTTCCAAATATATTCACACTTCCAGTATATTCTTATAGAATGCCTGCCTCCTCACTATAAACTAAATTGCATTTGTCTTTTTCCTTTTAGTTGTGTCATCAATGCCACTGTGATCATCCAGTATAATCTCTCTAGTTTTGGTTCACTTCCTCTTTGACTTTAACAAATATTTAAAGGAATTAATAAATTCTTTTAAATCCATTGTGTTAATAATGTCAATCCATGTTACTTGTGATGCATGGCTTTGACCTACATGCCCAGCATGCCTGATTATATGCAACAAATTTTTTTTCTTCTTGAGGGTCACTGCATGGGCTGTATGAATCAAAATGTGCTGGATACAACTAACCACCCCAAGAGGATTGCTAAACACTGACTGATATATATCTGCCGATAGAAGCCCATAGCAGTCCATTCCTACAAGATCAAGCTGCAATAGAGGTACGTGTCAAAGCTTGAAGATAGTCCTGGATCTATTAAAAGTCATAAGATTCAAAAATACATCTTGAAACAGTCAGTTAAGTCTGCCAGTCAATCTCCTGCTCTTGTCAGATGAATTAGCTTTTCTAAAGTAAGTGCCCTTTAGAGTTGGAGTGCAGCCAGCTGGTCTTCATCCTCCAGAGTCAGCTGATCCTGAGGAATGGGTGGAAAAATTGGAAATGAGAGGGATTAGGGTGCCATCTAGTGGCAGTGAAAATCTCATTGTCATGCATCCACTGCTGCCTTAAGGTAGACGATAATGAATAGTTCAATTTTGTGCTGCTGTATGAAAGACATTTTCATTATTCTCTGTAGGCATATGTGTGAAACCGGGATGAGTTGGATTATTTCAAAACATTTTATCTGTGGTTGCTTTGAAAAGTTATCCTGTATGAATCTTATCCTGCTCTGATGATCTAATGCCCTACTGACAATTCTTTAAAGTTGTTTATTTGATTATTTCTCTTAGTGATTTATTGGGCCAGTATTAAATAACACATGAGCATCAGGGTCATTTTGTTTTTATGTTTTTAGAATATGTTTCTGTATATAACTGCAAACAATGTTCAGTGTGGATGTGTTCTGTATCCACCCTGCAGTATGTGTGTATGTGCTGCTGTGTTATGTGGTTCTTTTCCACTGTTTCCCATTACAAAACATTACGTATATTTGTGGTTTTCTACTGTCCTCTTCTATAGTTTGGTATGATAGTGTATGTCTTTTACTGGTCTGTTGTTGGAGAATGATCATCCAACACCCTAATTGCCCGTGACGCGTGTGTACTAATAGAGAGGCTGTTTGTTAATTGGCAGCTGTTTGCTGCTGGTTTGATGAAAATATGTTATGATCAGCAGAAGGACTCTAGTTTAACCTTGAAAACAAAAAGGGACAGTCAGCAGCTGTCTGAACACAGTGTATATGCTTGGCTTTCCAAAAGCAATAAGAAAATATTATTACATGGAACCACATAATGAAATGAAGTGAAACTGGATATACCATCCACCACATTCCACCGTGTGGAGCCTGTGGTTCTGTGGCTGATTTACTTTACATTTTCATTCAAGTGTCTAGCCATTTCTTTTCTGTTAGTTTTGAAGGAAAATCACCACAGAGGAGTACATCACACAAGCCGAGTGAATTACTTTGTTTTTCCTATTCTATTTATTCCAATCAAAACACTCTGTGTGCAGAATAATGATTTTTTTGCAGTCATCTTAATCAGGTTACAAACAAATGTCAGCTTGATTTAAAGTGAGAATACATTGTTTTGCATGTCTTTTTTTTTTCTCGTCACTGACATCTAATGGTAGTAGGGGGTAATAACAGCATAATGCCTTGCAAAATACTACCGTCACTGCTTGTTGACGTTCCCAAACAAATCAACGTCATAATGAGAGGTGCGTGCAGTCTTAATCTTCGGCACTGCTGTGGTGTTACCAGCTACGCAAAGAGGGAAAAAAACCCAATCCAAACGTGCAGAAAATGGAGTAATTATGAGACACACATTCATGCAAGTAGCAGCCAGTGTGCCAGCGAGTAATATTTCTCCACCTGTTCCACAATGGTTGCTTTATTTGTCAAGCTTGTTTCCCACTTCTTAATGATGCGGTTTCTATTTTAAATTGTGGACACAATACTTGTGCATCCACAGCTTTACCTTCCATTGTTATGTTTGTTTACCAACACTGAGTGCCCCTAGTCGGAGTAGCCTTTATTATCGCTCAGCCTCCTACACCACAAGTAGACCACATTGTCATATGACTTACGACCGTCTTATCATTTTTCTGGAAATGTCAGGTCAGACATGATTATGAAAAATTTATGCTAAATTCAGATTTATTTATTTTTTTAACTGTTGCTCTCCAGTAGTTTTTTATTTGACTTTAAAGGAACTCTTCCATCCTAACACAATCTGCTCCTTTCTTGACTGATTCACTGTGAGTCATCTTTGTAAGTGCTTAGAAATTAATTCTTACTGCTGTCCACATCCTCTTATCTTACAGGTTCATCCTGGTTCCTCTGCTACGGATAAGATAAGGCCTACAGCTTTTGTACAACTTAATTATACGACATTATTGAAGTGATTGTCTGATTTGTCTTCCATGAAAAACCACAGACTTATGTCCAGCTATTCTAAGTGCCTCATGCTCGTTACTTTACTCGTTTTTACCCACTCATTCTCCTTTAACAGCCATGCACTGGCACACACATATCCAAACCCTAACACACACACCAGATATGGGTTCCTTTTGGTTCATTGGTTTAAAATGCTGCAGCATTGTTCTGTTGTTGTTTATTTCACCCTGAGACTGGTGCTCTGTAGACATCCACTATGTTGATAAAAGACAGAAAAGGAAGACTTCTCGTTAACTCTCAGTTCCGATGACCAAAAGGCGAAGGGCTGGTGCTTAACACTGGCAGAACCACAGCACTTCCGGGGATGAGGTGAGGGTTCACAGATTTACTTTCAGGATTTACTGCTATAATCCAAAAGCCCTGTTAACTGCCATCCCGCCTTTCCTCTCTCTGTCTTTGTCTCTGTCATGCAAAATCATACAAACACACAAGAAGCTGGGCAGTAACCCAGACTCGCTGACCTCGAAATGCTGACCTGGTTGTAGCCTCGTTCTTGTAGCCCAACTATCTCTCTCCCCTGTCTCACCTTGCCCTGGCCCCGCTCCTCTGCTGTTCTTTGGGCCACTCTCCAGCAGTGCCACATCTCTCTTCAGCTAACACAGCACAGTTCTGCAGACACGGGGGGG
>OMNV01008252.1:0-30572 GCA_900303265.1 Brotula barbata | reverse complement strand
GGGGTGGGTGGGGTGGTGGTTGGGGTTGGAGGGCTCGGACAGAGTCAGGGATAACAGAGAGGCTAAGGAAGACTGTCAGGTGACGCATCGACAGCTGCATAAATGCCTTTTTACAGAGGGAAGTTTCCTCCACTCAATCCAATCACTACGTTTACATGCATGTTGTACTCAAGTAAGACATCCATGGGCAGGATAAACCACGAAGAAAGGGATGAATGTATCGTTCTAGAGATATTTGGTGTTTACAGACCATCTGGATCTTTATGTATCCATGTTGCCTAAGGTCACAAAGTTCTGCAACCTTCCATTTTTTCCTTACACCGTTCAGCATTTGAATCTCCACATCATTCTTTTCATCTATCAATCTCTCACTCAAAATATAAGACAATATTCATTACGTGGATGTTATAAAAAGAGTGTTGCTGGTGTGAAATAGCTGAAGTACACGAAGCTATTTATTTTCAGACGAAGCTGGTGCAAATAGCTAATATGAGCTGGCTAGCTGGGCGCTAACACTTGCCTGGTCGCAAACACCATATATCTCTAGAATGATACAAATTAAACGACCTGAGGAAGGAGAGACACTTTAAATAAACTTAGGTCAAGTGTTGAAAACAAAAAATGCGTGACTGTGATGTATTTTCTATTACAGACCGCAGATTTCTGACATAAACAATCCAGCTCATGCATAAATCTCAGTGAGCAGCACGTTAGGGTCAGTAATATTATTAACAGATCAGTCTTCTCTGTAGCTTGGAATAAAGAAAATGCTCATAAACACACACGATAAGCACAAAAATCAACATTTTCATAATCAAAACTCTGTAAACTCGCATGGGCACGACAATCATAACATAAATAGTAACTTTTCCGATTGCCGGCAGTAACACGATGTACTGTACACTCGCCACACAAAGAACGCTTCTGTCCCAGCAAACGGAGGCCACAGCGCCATACACTCCCTTTATCAGCATGGAGACGAGCATGAAGTGTCTTAACTGCCAAACATTTACAGAGGCTATGAAGTTCAAGACATCAGTCCAAACATCACCTTTTATAACTTATAAGCTAAGTTGATATCCAATGCAGGGGTTTCCCCCATATCTGATTTTTCTTTTTTTTAGTTTTTATCTCTACCTGATGCATTTCTGATCTATATCCATCCGGATGAACAGGCTCAGATCAGAATCCATGTGGGAGTTTTTAAACTCACACTTTGAGTATACGTGCAGTATTGTGTAATCATAGTATGAAGTAAATCCATCCACTGGCTACAAATGGGTGTGGCCTGCGTGCATGGATGTGGAAATCCTTGAAGGGAAAATATGATTCTATGATTTACGATTCACATGTTATAGGCAAAAATGCCAAATCCACAATTACAATACCACCATCAAGGCAACTAATAAATCTTAAATCTTGAAATAGCAAACCATGCTAAGTTTGGTTTCTTCTAAAAGGGTAAAACTGTTTTCACAACCTGGCGTGACTTTAGCAAATCCTCGTGATGGGAGAACTGCTTTAGCGAAACACGCAATGTGGACGCTACCAACATGTACATATCTACTTCCATGTGATAAGCTGCGAAAGTGCAACATGCATCTTAGCCACGCAGGGAACTATTACGAGGCAAATGTCAAAGCAAAGGGATGAGAATCGCTTTAAAAGAAGAGCCGAGCTGTGGCCCGCAACAGTTACTGGAATTTGAATTTGATACCACATAAGAAGGCATTTTGGACAGGGATCCCCCTCCACAATCAGAGAGTGACTCACTTTGTGGCACGAGGCCACACATGCTCAACATGGGTGGACTAAAAGAGCGAGTACAGCATACACTTTGTCTTCAGTGTTTTGTGTTATTATTTATGTTATTATCAGCTACTGGATGACTGGGATGTCCTTTTAATGATGAACATTATGTCGTGTGTATCCTTCATTGAGGGGAAAACTCCATAGATCGATTTTACATGTCTCATTCATTCGTTTATCGCTGCTGTTGCTGTTTACTGGATGTTGGTGTACCAGCTGATAGGTGCAGTTTCCCAAAATATGAAGTTCAACTTCTGCACAAGGAACATAACGCATACATTCACCTTCAGTGCTGCCATGTCTGAGGAGGTGAGAGGAAAGGGGAGAACCGGGTGAAAACCCACCCAGACACGGGGAGAGCAGTCAGCTCATAGGTCTATTGGAGCGCTCCATTGCAGGATGATGCAAAAATGAATCTGGAAACTGACCTCCATGGCAACAATGGCATTATTTTTGATGTCCTAGAGGTCACAGATGTCGGTGTTTAAGATGACACCCCTAAAGCCATTCCAAGCGATCATATGGAGGCCATTTAAACTAATTTCCCTCTGTTACACACTTCTTGTTTTTAAAATGCTTAAATTTGTTTCCCTTCAACAAATCAATCCAAAATAATATTAAACTTAAGAAGAAAGCTGCTCCTTTAGTTTCAACACAGTCAACCTCCTCTTGGCTTCATCATCGGCACCAGGAAGTGACCCCTGTGATGTCACAGGGGTCACTTCCTCTCTGTCGTTTATTGACACTGCCAAACAAATCATTTTGACTATAGGAGTACGAGTCCTTAATCTGTGTGGGGAAAGATTAAGGATTTGAATGTGGGGTTTGTGGGTTGGCGGGGGTTCGTTTGCTGCTTCATAACGTTTCAGCGCCGTTTTAAAGTCGGTACTATGCAACCACCTAAACACAATAACAGAGAGAAACGTGCGGAAACTAACGAGCAACTTAGATATATCGCCTTCCTAGCCCTTCACTACGTCCACCACGCTGTCATGTGACGCAGGACTGGCTGCGTCATTTCACCAGGAAAGTCGGGTCAGACACCAATTATGGAAAAAATGTAAACGAAATGTGCGCGACGACTAAAAATCGGTCAAATGACTTTTAAACTTATGGCGCCATAAAATTGATCTTAAGTGTTATTCTTTCATTTTCAGAGTAGTAAAAACTGAATAGAATGTCTGACAGTGGACTGTGTTTGATATTGTCTTTTTTTCCGTTTGACCCATGCCGTTACTCTCACGTGTTGACAGCCTGACAGCACACATTGATTTATTTTGACGTCGCGCACTTCTATATTTTTACCACGTAAAACTCTGGGACTTTCGTTCCTCAAGTGGCTCCAGGATTCCGGACTCATTCACCAACTTTCCCGGCGCTCTGGTCAGTCTCCTGACATCCCACCTCCGCGCCGTTACGCACAAACGATGAGCAGAAGCGCAGCTCCAACTACCAACCAACTACTTCTAAACTATCCCAGAACGTCCAAACCAAGCGGAGGGAAAACGACGAAAGAAAAGCATACGTTTTTTAAAAAAACAAACATCTCCAAAAACCTCCCGGAGAGGATCCAGACAGGGTCGGAGGATGACTCCGCCTGTCCCGCTTATTTGTTTCCCGTTGTTTGTCGGTAAAGACCACATGTTCTGCCTCGCACATTCTCCTTCATATTCATAGTCAAACTCAGCATGGTGCGCTTCCTTACCTTCCTCTTTCCCTTTTCCCCGCTCCTCTTCTTCGTCTGTCGGTATCCGTCCAGCGGTTCAGTCCATCGGTGATCACCCGGAGCGCCCCGCGGCTCAGGATCAGTAAAGCACCTGGAAGTGAGGAGGAGGAGGAGGAGGAGGAGGAGGAGGGAGGAGAGAGAGCTAAACAGTTGGTCTAAATGATGATCAGTAGTCTCCAGTTTTTACACCAAAGTGTCCAACAGGTCCGTGACCTCCAAAATATATAGACACACCGCTTATAGCCGACACAAACGTCTTTATGTTCCTGCTCAACAGCGCCTCACAGTGGACACTTTGGGAAACGCTCCAATGTACTAATAAAAATACAAACGGAATAGAATATCTTTATAATCCTGGTCTGGAAATTTGGTCCAACCGTGAAACAAATGACATCAAGCATGACAGACGCAAAACAGGTGTATATATTCATAAAAACATTGAAAATGCTCCTCATAAATACTAATAATACAAGTAAGTGAGTTACCAGTAACACTTATGTAGCACATTTCACACACATTAAGATGGTAGAGTGCTTTGCAAAGAATAAAATATTAATAAATCAAAAGGGCACTAAGATGGAAATGAAACCGAGCCACAGCCAAACATCCGTCTGAATAAATTAGGTTTTATCTGACATTTATAAGAGAATCAGCTGAAGTACTTCATGTGAACATCAGGCTACATAAATCGGACATCAAACCCAGTCACGCAAGTTTGATTTCAGAAAGTAATAGGACAAAGGTCACAAGGTGTTCCACAGTCAGAGAATAACAGTAAGGAAAATAAATACAGAAGAAGGTCAAACATATTTTTAAAGATGATTGGTCCGAACTGCTTTTTAAAAGATTGCGCAGACTCAACTACATGCTGAGCTAACAGAGGGTCATTCCTTCATTTAGGTGGACTATTTGAAACAACAGTTGTGTGGGACAATTAGAAGACCCTGATTTGTGGACCGAAGAGTCCAAAGGGATTCAGCTGCCAGGAGCAAAGTCAAGGTTCTTAGTCTAACCAGAATTTAATTAAAGATCATGTTTAATGGCCTTTAAACAATCATAATGTGGATCATTTCCAAACCTTTGTGTTTAAAAGAACCATATAATCAGATGATATCAGCATAGAGATGGTGAAAATGATATGGAAATGACAGAGAGGGAGCATACAGTATGTAGGTAGAATAAAATGCCTTGTGTGTGGATGTGTGTGCGTGATTGTGCCCGGTTAAAATCTCCTCCAATCACGTTTTGTTTTCCGTGTAATACAGAAAATAAGAAAATACTAAAGAACCAAAGGTATGTTTTATAGGTTGAATGTACATGACGTGCGTTGTCTGTCAGTCTAATATCATGGCTTTTAATTATTTCTTTATTTTTATTTTGCTCAAAATACTTAATACTTGTGTTTTTTGATTTTCGTATATGTTTTTGGTAATGTACAGTTATACAAGCAAAAGTTACACAGAATTGATTTTCTCTGTGAAAATGGGAAAGAATGAATAGGAAAAAAGGCTCAAATTAATTATAAAATATAATAACAGTATTTTGACTGTAGTATAAACGTGTCTTAGTAAAGATTTTGCTAATCAAACATTTTCTACTGCTGTGAGTGTTTGTATGTACCGGGAAATTATTGCAGCTGACTGTGTGTGTGTGTGTGTGTGTGTGTGTGTGTGTGTGTGTGTGCGTCGGACACAGAGCCCCCCAGCCCTTAACCACTTCAATACACTGAATTACAGAGGTTGTTTTCCTTTTACGTGTGTTTCTGTCAGCTGCTCCATGGTACACTGTAAGAGTTGAAAACACTGAAGTGAATTTTAATTTGTGAATTCTGAATGGCCGTCTATGGTCATGAGAGACTTTGGAAAAAGAACAAAAAACAAAAAAATGTAGGTGATTGAGAATGATAAATATTTCTAAATCATTTTGGAAAAAGGTTAAATATCCCTAAGGTTTTGGAAAAGTCATGACAGATTTTGAAACAATGGTCATATTCTTGACAAGTTGAGTTACGAACATTAATTTAGTTAACGTTTATGAGACTCGAGCTAGCTATTAAACTCTTGCTCATGTCCTGGTCACAATGTAGAGTATCTGCTGAAAAATACAAATTATGCATAAAAACATTATGGAAATATGATCTGCTGGCTGTTTGTTCATCTTACAAAAGAATCTTGATGTTGCCGTTCACGTATACCGGCCCAACAAGTTTCATTTACAATGACAGAGTAGCTTTGAAGTGTTTTTTTTATACCACAGACAATGGAAACTGTAAAAAAGTACAAGTCAAAATATTTTTAACAAGATAATTTATTTATTATTATTTATTTTTCTTCGCCTGGTATGTAGAGTTGCTGAACAAATTAAACATTCAAGCAGTTTTTTTGTTTTTGTTTAATTCTCACTTGTTTTGTACCCAGTGTAGCACAGGCCAATGCGTAAGTCACATGAAGGTCTCCACCACACACACACGCGCGCACACAAATCTGTTTGGAGAACTTTGCAGTGAACAAAATTTCAGTATGTCAGACACTGTGGAACCCTGTTGAATGCAGAAATGTGGTCATGGATGTAGAGAGGTAATAAACTGATTTCACATCAGTGCCAGCAGAAAAAACGTCCTGCCCACATTGGTCATTCTGAGCTCAGCCCACAAAAAAAAAAAGAACGGAGGTTTGAGAATTTAAAAAACAAGCATCCAGTTGATTTGTGCCTGTAGGTTTAACTCAACTGTGTACTTCGTTGAACAATATGAGAATAGAATGCCGCAGCATTGCTTTTAGATTTTGTCCTCTCGCGAATGCAAAAGTAAAAAG
This sequence comes from Brotula barbata, assembly GCA_900303265.1. Classification (NCBI taxonomy): domain Eukaryota; kingdom Metazoa; phylum Chordata; class Actinopteri; order Ophidiiformes; family Ophidiidae; genus Brotula; species Brotula barbata. The sequence continues at coordinate 24,224 of OMNV01008252.1, read as the reverse complement.
CAGCTTTTTCATTTTTTTAAATTTTGGATTCAGAAAGCCAAAACTGACACATACACTTCGAAAAGATGTTTTCTTGAGAAATCATTTTTAAAAGTTTTATACAAATATATATTTCTAGTGTTTCTTACATCGTAAAATCTCGTATTTTTGCATAAAAACAGAACCGTAGCTATGTACACATTTGCGTCAAATCAATTTTTTTCTGAGCTACAGCTGTTGACCGAGCTTGCTGAAGCTACATGAAGTCATGCATCCATCATCCATTCATCCTCACTCGTTCACTGTTCCAACACCCACCTGTGCTTTTCTGTCTTCACCTGGAAGTTTTCCCAGCAGCTCCAGCTGTGGTTCAGCTCAGTGAATCCCTTGTATCAAACAAGAACAGATCTTCTCAAAACTCAGTACAAACACTTGTGAAGCCAGACCAGCTGGCTTAGAAAGGGGGACCCAGGACTGGGCTGCGTCGGGGTCTGCACTGTCTCCACTCTGACAGAAGGTGGGCTACACTCAGTTCTCATCAGAGCCCAAACACCACCCCCTCCCCCTCCCCATCTCTCTCTCTCTCTCACACACACATACAGACAGACCCACACCCACAATCCTCTCTGTCTTCATCTTGCTCACAATCGTCCCCTCACACCCTCTGACCTCCTGCGTCTAAGTGCATGTCTGTGGAAAGAGCGCGCTCACCTGTCCCTGTCACTAACCGGTATATTTAGCTCAGAGGTGTCAGTGATGCTGCTCGTGTGTGTGTGTGTGTGTGTGTGTGTGTGTGTAGCTGACACTCGGGGCCTCTGTGGGCCTTGGTATAAGAGCCCAGGATTAGTGCTCCAAAGACTGAGGGCTCTACACATTACACGGAGAGAGAGAGAGATCAAACTTTGGAGCATGTCCTACATATCAGCACAGGCAGCATCTGCTGGGCTGAGGATTACCTTCACCTGTCAGCTCCCAGCATAGGAAGGAAAGGACAGCAGCACCATGAAGCACCTATCTGTAGAATATCTGCTCCCAAAACAACAAGGACAGCACGTTTACATGTCCGTTAAAACATATATTATACAATAATACTGATGATACTTTACTTTGTGGTGGCGCTCAAGTTTCCATACAAAATAACACCTGTAGCTGACAGATGATGTCACTGGCTGACTTTCAGGCGTACACATCCCTTCATCAAAAACAAAGAAAATAAAAATAGAAGTCATCATCAGATGCAGTGGACCACTCCCTCTGTGTGGTGCCTCCAAAATGAATGTGACGCATCCATGAGGTGCAATACCCACATGAACCACAGGGGCAGTACAAAGAACATGGGTGTGGCCATGTTTGTTTATGTTTACAAAATTTCCTTGAGAACTTTGGAATTTTTCACCTGTCTGTCAGCCAAGGATTGCCTTGGCTTTAATCTGCCGCCTGATGGATACGCTGTAATTTTGAACTCGATGACATTGTGACACGTGTATTTTACGTGCATGTCATGACAGCAAAGCATGTTGATGCTCTTATTGTGTGTTGTGTGTTTCAGACTCTTAAAGGTTATAGTGAAAATCCTTAGTTTTATGTTTTCTTTCCCTGTGGTGAATGATATCCAACGGTAGTAGGAGGTTGTTGTCTATAATACCATGTAAAATGGTCAACTGTTACAGTGAGATGATGTCACCCGTCAACGTGACGGGAGCATCCTTAATCTTTGGTGTTGTTGTGGTTTTCATGCTGCGGGGAATGATTAAGTTTAATAGCCACCCAAAGAGAATTACAACAACTAACCAGGATTGTATTGTGAGACACATGTTTCACACAATGGGGAGTCGGTCCCACCTGTTGACTGTGTCTTTCTTTACATAGCCTTGATGCCTTCTTGGGAATGAGTTTCCTTTTTCAAACAGTGGAGACGAGACTTGTTCATCCACAGTTTTCTCCCTTTTCCTTGTGTTTTCTAACGTTGTTTTTTTTTATTTGTTTAGTCAAACTTCCTGACACTTCTTAATGCGTCACTAAAAGCACACCGCCTGTCATGACACAGTCCATCAGTTATGCTGGTGATTCACCTTCAAAATATCCAGAAGAGGATATTCCTTATTGTTTGCAAAACATTAAATCATTCAGTAATATTCTGGTTGCACAATAAATTGGGCTAAAAGTGAACTTAACGTCTACAGGAGAAAATAACAGTTTACAGGATTGACCTGTTATGGTTACCCAGGATTATATATCACATATTTGGGGCTTGAAGTCTGAAAAAATCCTAAACTTTTGCTCAAATTCAATTTGTTAGAATTGAATTTGAATTTGAATACTGGAGGACCTTTACCCTATAAAATGTTCTATGTTTTTCTCAGTTTTGTATGAATGCGGCTGTATAGTTGTAAAATCATGTAAATTGTGTTGGCTACAAACTTTTGGATCGCTTACCTTGTCAGTTACCGGGTGTGCAAAAAAATCCACAAAAACATGTAGGGCAATAAATTCTAAGGATTATTTCAATCAAATACATTTTCTGCATGGTTTCCCTTTTACAACACGCAGTGACTGCTTGTTAGGCAGCATCTCCCGCTGTCTCTTCATTGCGGGTGTTAAACTTCCATGTTTTAATTTCCCCTCCGTTGGTTTGCATCCATCCTTCACCTCCTGCTGAACATAAGCAATATTCTGACTCCTGAACTGAGTAGAGGAGGAAAAATGCGGAGGTGGGAAGGAGGGGAAAAGTCGAACAGTCAGAGTTTGTATTTCAGCCTCGATAGGAAACCAGAAATTGTTGCAGCTTTGACCGGAGAAATCAGTGGAGTTCTGGCTCATTTAGAGAACCAAACGCATCGCAACAAAACTCCTTTCCCCTTCAGTACCTCCATCTCCGAACCTCCAATTGTAACATCCCTTCATCCCTTTTGCTTCCCGTTTAGGAGTACATATAATGTAGTCTGGACTTGAAATTTACTGGTTGGTCGGTTGGTTGGACAAGGTCAGGGCAGTCACCATTGATTATCATGCTAATTTATTAATGTAATTATTATTTCAATTGGTTTACCAGACGGCAATAGAGGCGTCCAACAAGGTCCATTCATATCCCTACAGAACACCAAAAAGTGACGCAATTCAAATGTAATTTTCTTGAAGATAAGTACATTAGTGTATCACTGTAGTTCATGGATTGTTATTGGGGTTTTTTTTGTTTTTTTTGTTTCTATTTATGCCAACTCAACACTCCTCATGAATATTTGTGTCATGTAGTTGTAGAACTGTCACACTAGGAGGACACTCAGGAGCAGACAGTGTTTAGGTGTTCTCCTCAGGGTTACGGTGTTTGCCTCGCTCAGCAACGGTCTGGTAGCACAGACCGTCTGTATGTGCAGTGTGTGTGTCTATATGTCTCGTATAAGACCGTGTGTTTGTCAGTGTGCATCCGTGCCTACTGTGCGTGTAGGCTGATAGTGTGGGAGGTGGATGAGGTGTTGGAGAAACATAAACAAGCACTGACAGAAGCAATAAGCTCAGCCCGAAGAGAACCAGATGTGCACAGAATGATTCAGAAAATATTATGACTGGAGGCCAGAGGCCTCAGACCATTTGTCCTCTCAAGCTTCAACACTGTGGGCCTTCACGCTCGTCTTTTAGCCTCAGTTTCCTCATCTACTCAACCTCCTCAGGAGCAGTGTTTACTGTTTACAACAAACGGAGATTGGAAGCAGTAAGCAGAATTTTGAGTTGTGCATGATGATCATGATAGCCTATTAAAGTCCCATCAGTGGATTTGTAACATTACCCTTTAAATTTATGTAATGTACATGTTGGGAGGGGTTGGTTTCACTGATTCTTCATCAGTCTGATGGCCTGAATAATATCAGCATGTTTGTGTGCATTTGAACGTAGCTCATGAAACCTTGGTCAGTTGAAAGTGCCTCAAATAGACCTAGAAAAATGCTTCCTTGACTTAACCCCCCCTCCCCCAAAAGCCTCGCATTTTACTACAAATGCGTGTAACTAGTTTAGAAAGGGAAGCGGTTTTGTTGAGTTTGTGGAGTGTCGGACACGGTTCCAGTACGGCGCGGCTTAAGGTTGGGCTCTCGGAGAGATAAAGTTACCATGAAAGCCATGAGCGCGTGTAAACTAATCCATCCTCACCCAACTGCCAGGCATAGTCCACAATCCACAGCACGTCTCTGTGCATTCCAGTCTCATGCCGGTGTCTACCACACGTCTATACTACCATCAGCAGGGAAAAGTTACACATTTGCGCCGGGGTTTTCTGTGTGTGCAGTCACGAAAAGTAGCTTAGTTTGCTCGGTATTGGTCTGCTCGTCAAGCGTAGTGTGAGATAAGGCAATGTCATGAGGCAATAATAAGCCTAAGGTAGCTCAAAAACATGATATTCTTATGTGTGGAGACTTATTTAGAATATTGTTTTGAGATTGGATGACACCGTGGATTTGTAATCTGTGTGAGTTTGATTTCTTGAGTTACATCGCCAGTGTCGATTTAAGATTAATCATATTACTTAAAGTGATAATTCATTAATTGTTGTTCTTTCTTTTCGGCATTTCTTTTTGTTTTCTTTTATGGTATGTTGGAATGTTTTTGATATATGAAGCCATAGTGAACTTTGTTTTGTAGAATGGACTCTTATCGGCAGCACATCATTTGAATTAAAAGCATGAGGAAATGAAGACGGAAATCTGAATCCTTCAGCTTGAGGTGCTTGTAGTTTTCCAGCGTAAATTCACTCATGGTGGCCTTCAGTATGTGGGATGAGGTCATGCCTAAGTGAGGAGGTGAAAGGTCATGAGACCCACCTGGACACACTTGTGTCACATGTCCAGCCGACACCGATCATAAATGCTCAGAATCATTCTCAATGAAAACTCAGCCCCAGCATCCACCGTTCCATCACTGAAACTACTATCATAGGACGCTGACCCCCTCTCCTTGTCAGACTGAGGGTCAGAGGGTAAATGTTGTCACATGGTCAGCATAGCTTGCCTAATGGTTGACAGGTGGACACAAGAGCTGGACTTTGACTCCAGTTACAAACAAGCAGTTTCTAAACCTTCAAAAACATTTTAATTTCCTCTGAGTAATAAATGTATCAAACTTCAACACTAAACATGGTTACAGAAGTGTGTTAGTGTTCAAACGTAGGCACCGCTGTGTGTAACACATAGGACAGGAGCAACAAAATATATATCATCACGAAACTGAGTACCACCCTGGTTCTCCTGTGAAACAAGTTTCTACTGCATTTATGCATTGTTGTCGCATCAAAACCAACCTTCTGTGGTTCCATGTGGATCCATCCAGTCACCATAAGAGTCACTTCAACTTAAAAAACAATATCAGTGATCTAATTAAAATCCTTAAAATCAACAAATATTCTAAAATATAATACAGCTGGTTGTTAAATATTTGGTAATTTTTTTGATCAGACACTTTCATGATTCCAATCTGTGAAAGATGTCGACATAATTTAAGGTAAAGAGGGCAGATTTCAACGGCTGAAGGTCAGAACTGATGATGGTTATGGCAAGCAGCATCTGGCCGTCAGCGCAAGGCAGACATCACGACATGCCTTGCTCACTGGCACATGCTCAGCTGTCGGTCCCTGCTTCACAGCGCCTCATGCTCCAGAAATAAACCAGCCCAGTTCCTCCCCAGTTACAACCTCAAAGTCGCCCCCCTGTGGTTTCCACAGTTGGATTCTTTGTCCCTTTCACACACACGCACACAAACACACACGCACCCTTTTGTATTAGGAGTAATAGTCTGTGTTGATGAGAAAGCTAAAAATACGTGGTTGTGGTAATAGCACCGGTTATGTTCAGATCTTGATTTAGATTGGCTGATGGGATGCTGGTTCTACACTTGAGTACCTTTAAGCCATGGGATTCTGTTTACTATCACACATTCTGTCACCCAGCATAAAATGCACATTAAAATATATCACCTTTTCCAGCAGTCCCAATAGTGACATGTGAATGAGTGAGTGACGGACTGAGTTGATACAGCTGGTCACAAGAACACAAAAACAAAGGGTACAGCCTGAGATCGTACTACAAAGCAACAGTTGTTTAACGTTGCAGAATATTGGATTGCATGTTTACACATCGCATTAAAAAAACGACACTTTCTGTGCAACCTGGGCTACAATGCTGAGGAAAACTGTAGGCAAACAGGTTGTTAGTCAAATATGACTGTAAACATGCATATTATCCAGATTTAAATGTTAACTTTTACACCTATCTTTTCAATGTGTAGAAACCTTTTAAAACCACAAAATGGAAATTTAGGTTGATACAAAGTTTGCACTATTTTTCCCTTATTAGAAAACCTAAACTAATTCAATTCTCTTCTGTCAACCCCTGAATAGAGACAAACTGTACAGTGACAAAGGCCAGAGAGAGGTTGACCCCTCCCTGTACTCACTCACACACACACACACACACACACACAGACACTCACATGCAAAGGGAATTTCATCATTTGATCTATACATATTCACAGTCACCAAATTTCATAGTTTCGAGCAGCACATGAAAATTAAATACAAAATAGGATTAAATGGATTTATAAAAAATCTATGAATCACATTTTCCATTTACACAAAAGTAAATGGGGAACAAAAACCCTGCAGAATATGTTGGCAATCCTTGGTTTCTAATGGCAAAAACTATGATAGCTGAGAAATAATTTCAAACGTGGAGATTTATCTTTACAGAATAATGACATATATTTCTTTGCTTAGTACATCATTAAGAATGGTTTTGGTTCTACTTCATCCAAAATGTTCAGTGAAAGTCAGTGTTTGACTGCTAATTCGATTTTTGACATTTTGTCTTTGTTTTACACATCGTGGAAATCAGAGAGCCCAATACTGTGTACCATAAGTGTTTTCAACTATTTATAGATGCTTTGTTCGTCACCCTGAGTGCGCCACTCTGTCACTGTCTGTTTGGCTGGAGTTAATATCAAAGCAAATTGAGTTAACTGACCACAGAGCTCTTAATCATCGGACAAGATGGAGGAAAAGTGGGCAATATATTCATCGAACCGCACGCCTCCGTCTAAATGGATATGTTAATATTTGGGGGCAATTCTTCAGGGTTTTGTTGTGTGTGTTGTGCGTCTAAGCACTGAGCGCAGCATGTCAGAGCTGTTTTCATTATCTCAACAGATGCAAAGATTCAAATGAAATTTAGATGTTCTGTATCAAAACTTTAATTATACTCAAATAAATGCAATGAACTGATGAAATCTGCAAATTGATGTAAACTTAATTGGAATAGTGAAGCTGTAAATACATTTACTCAGGAATATAAAGGTGTATTTCATCAACCGGGACTCTAATTCTCTTTGTGTATATTTGACAAATGACTGCATTCTGTTAATAGCATCATACCGCCATATTTTTGTGCTCATCTTTGTACAGACAAATAATCTGACTATAGTAAGACGTGTAATGTGCCAATGTATTGATTCTGGGAACAAGTTTGTAATTTCTCTCAAAAAAAATCATACCTAGTGGAAAAAAGTTGGAACATTATGAAAATTGTGTCTAAAAATCCAAATCAAAATGTCAGAATAAAGTCATAATATACTGAGAATTCAAAGAGTAAGTACATTGTTGCTGTGCAGTACATTTAAACTGAATAATACTCCCTCCAGCGGACATCTTGGGCACTACAGAAACTATGTTAAGATGATGGCTAAATTCTATAAACCAGCAATGCACGTCTGAATTATAATGCTAATAATAAATCAACAGCTAATGTCCTTAAAAACATGGTTTATTTTGTGTAAAATAAATAGTACAATCAAACATTCATATAATGTAGAAAACACAACAAATGAAACGGTTAACTAACAGGGCGTTATAGAATACTTTTCTGCTAACAGCCCAGAAATACAACATCATGGCAGGAATAAATCTTAAATATTTTTCAGGTTGCCTGGATGTTACAGAAAGGTTACTGACATGAACAGGCTGTCAATATAACATAAGCATCAGACCAGATCATCATATAATACCATCAGTTCAACAACGAGTCTCCAGTCATAATGGAAAGGAATTCTTCCTGATTGACTGAAAGAGAGGCAAAGAAAAGTTAAAAATTAAAATATTTCTTGTAAATTGTTGCTCACTTTTCATAAACCACTAGAAATAATAAGCCCAATCATCCCATTTAAGATTTGAATGAATACTTGTGTGCTTCTCTCTGCTATCATGTGAGGGCGCTGTAGCACAGGGCAAAAAGGTAGGGGAGGAAAGAGCCAGAAAAATGACTGCTTCACAACCCAGGAAACCCAGAAAATATAGGCCAAGAACCGACAAGCTGCATTAATTCATGTCAATGAATAAAATAGCAAGCATGTTTGCACATTTTGTCCAAACAGCTCACAAGTTGACCTACTCATTTTGGGAAGCACAACATCAGTAGCAAACATTTTCAGTGGAACCTTAATTTTGGTTGTGTTAGAGAAAAAAAGTTTGTGTAAAATCATGGCAACAATAACTTACTCTCACCGTCTCCATCGGTGTCAAACTCATCGATCATGCTGCGGAGCTCATCATCTGTAATGTTCTCTCCGAGTTCTCTAGCGACTCGCCTCAGGTTCCTCAGACTGATCTTCCCCGATTCGTCATCATCAAACAGCTTAAAAGCCTTCATGATCTCCTCTTTTGGATCTCTTTCCAATATGAGGTCAGTAGCTGTGGAAAATGTGAGAAGGCAGACACGTACACATTAATAACGAATCTTTGTTCCCATCCGTCTCTCCTTCACGTCTGTCAGCCATATATTGTGTGACGACAATCAATTAAACTTACAAACGTACCCACTTCACTGAAATCATCAAAGGTAATTTTGCCATTTCCCTCTCTGTCATAATCCTTGAGAATCTTTAGAATGTCCACTTTTTTCACTTCGAATCCCAGTGCTCGCATTGCCACCTGTTTGGATTGGGACATTTGAGCTTACATCATCCTTCCATCAACATCCATGAAACACATTTAATAATTATACAATCTAGTTAAAACAATATTCCAGAGATATTATTCATTTTTTATTCTTGTGTCTTAACTGATCGCTATTTTCCTGTGAGTGCAGCGTTCTGTAGTTATTTGGCATTCAATGATCAAGTCTGTAGGTCTTTGAAAGGAAGTTTATGTATCCATGTTAATATTTACTACACAGCACAAAGATAGATGAAAGAGATAGATGCGGTGCATTTAGTTACCTTTAGTTCGTGGTAGTCAATTTCTTTGTCTTTGTCGTTGTCAAACAACTCAAAAGCCTCTTTGATTTCGTGTTTCTGGTCCTCGGTGAGTTCTCTCCTCCTCTTACGCTTTGTTTTGTCTGCTGTAACATCAGTTCTGGAGAGAAGAGATTAGTTAGGAAAAGTACCAATAATTGCCTGGAGTCTGACTGCAGTCCAGTAATGACAATTCAATTTAACTTAAATGTGTTTATAACACATTCACAATCTGTGCAACGGTTATTTTTGTAGTTTCCCTTTCCAAAATGATCTCCATTCCTTGTTACCACTTTTTGGTGGTTGGATGTAGTATTATTTAAAAATTTTCTTCCCTCCCTTTTTTACTGTCTTTTTGTAAATGATGAAAATTGGCAGGTAGGGAATATGATTCTAGAATATATATATATAAATCTACATCTGGGTAGAAAGCGTAACAATCTAGGCATTTCCAGACACAAATGAAATTGTTCTATTCCGAAAGGTCTTACTTTCTACTTGCTATAACAATATTCAGTTTGAGATGGCATTTTTGGGTTTTGTCATTAAAATGCAACAATAAAACTCTAATTTGTATAAATAAAATAATTAAACGCGCTATATAAATTGGACAAAAAGCAACCGCCAATTACATTTAAGGTGTGACAGAAAAGGCGAATGAAGAGCTGGTGAAGAAGGAGCCAATTTAAACCTTGAAATAACACAGCTCTCAATACACACACTGTAGTGCGATTTAACATTCACCGATGAACATAGCTAAATACCCTAGCTACAAAGAAGCTAGCGGTAACGCAGCTAATGTTAGCATTTTCTGGGCCACTTCTGGGTTCTACGTCAAAACAAATTGCGTCAAAAAATGAGTTTGAGTGTTAGAATCTGAGACTGGTTCTTTACCTCAACGACAAGCTCATTTCGACTGCTTTCTGACACCTTAAACGAATTATTATTCTCCGTAAACACGGGTATCAGTAACAAGCTATCTGCACAACAACAAATTCTATTTCCGCGCTCAGACAGGAGCTTTCCTATTGGTCGTTGGTCACCAAGCAGCAGTAAAGTCCTCTCTGATTGGATCGTAGCAGCCACGCAAACGTTGTCTTGTGACTGACGCAAACACAAATAAGTCTACAACTGCTGGTACGTTTAACATCTAAAACGGTTTAATTACTCATTGTTTCACCTGTATTGCTAAGTAATATTCCTTTCTAATACTTCCACCACTGTATTAAGTGTGAATGTGCATATTCACGCACAGCATTCTTATTCCTGCCGAAGTGACAACTTTGTTGTTTCTTCTGAGGAAATATCCCAGCCAGACATTTCCCGTTCTCATTCACAGCGATCAATGGGCCATGAAATATATAGTAGACGCCTATCAATTTAGAAAAAGCAAACACACACTGTGGCAGTTATGAATGATGAAGCAGTTAGGACAAACAGTTTGCTGTACACATGGAGGCTCCAGCACACAGAGGCTTGATGTAGTGCGTGCAGAGAGAGAAAGATTAACAAATCAAACTTCAAACTCAAGCAAACGGAGAAGAAAATGAAGGGGAAATGCTCATGAGTTCAGCTACCTCCTGACTATTGTCAGTATGATAAAATTGTAAGTAGACATGCCATGTAGAGGATCTGTCTAAATCTCTGGCTCGCTACTGTGCAGTGTCTCTAAAGCTGGTGAATAGTGAATTAAGGTGTGAACTGTGTTTTTTGTTTGTGTGTTGGGGGGCGCATAAATAACTAAATAAGATAACTCACTTTTTGAAGATTTGAAGTTGAAATGTCAATCGAGTGTAATGATTTATTTACAAAACAAACAAGCAAGAGAAGAAGTTAATCCTGAAAAAGTGATCGACAGATTTTTAATGAAATTTTGCAGAAAGGAGGTTTCTTTTCATACTGAGCTCATTTTGGCAGCTACCATTGACACAATGCATACTCTCTATAGGAGAGCTGCAGTAATACATCTGGAGCCTGAATCTGCCCATGATCATTTCTCTCACTAGGGCACAAAGATTTCATTGTGGCTCAATGAGAAACCGGACAGATTTGAGGATGGAAAGATGTCATGTGAAGATGAAGAGTGGAGTGTATGTGAGTGTTTCCTCTCCTCACCTCTATCTCGATGCACATATGTGAGGAAGGAGACACGCTGGCAGATAAGCAGAGACCCAGCGTCTCCTTCACACAGCTGGTGAGAATTCTCTGTGGGAAACCCATGATACTGATAAAAAACTGTGTCATGGGAAAAGAAGGGGAGAAGCTTTTGAAGATGGTGGATTCTAACCGACACAGATGCTTGAGAAAATTGCAAAGAGCTGAGTGAAAGTATAACATAATTTGAAACTAAGAGGCCATTTACACGTCAAAGGTTGTTACCTAAAACAGTAAACCTTGTTACGTTTTTCACATGACAATGGTATTTTGGTGTTTCTCGAGAATGCAAACTTTTGACTGGTTCCAGAGTGGAATCTTTTGAAAATGCCACCTTAACCGTTGCTATGTAAACGGGCAAATGGCTATCCTTGTGGAAATTTAGATTACGCTCCAGCTACATAGCAAAATGGACTTGGACACGCCCCGTAGCACCGGGTGCTATAGTTCGCCAGACCATGCACCATAGATCGTAAATAGGGCTCCCAACTTCAGAATTCATTTCATGTATACATGTTACGCTATACTCTCAATGCAAATGCTCATCCTCCACAGGTTTTTATTATGCATTCCCACTAATCAGTTAAACTATCATTTGTTTCTTTCAGTTTCCTTCCTTTTTTTACTTGTATTTTTGCTGCTGAATCATGATATCCTAAACCATTTTCGCTGTGAATTATATGCAGTGCTGACTGTCAGAATGAGCTCTGTAGATCAAGAAATAGGCAAAAAAAGTACGATGTGCTGTCTGCCTTTAGTATACTCCCTGGGCTTAGTGATTAAAGACATATGGGAGGTCAGTGCTGTCCTGTGTGAGACCTTAAGCGAGGCCTGAAGCCTCAGACAGAGGCAGTGTTTCATGGCCCCTCTCTCTCTGCAGACTGGCCTTGAACTCGGTGCGTGTTGTGGAGCCAAACACAGGGTGGGGGGTGTAATGATCTTAGTGCGTATTTACCTTATCCACAGTCTGCAGGCTGTTGCACAGAGGTCGCATTTTCACCAAACCACACTTGAGCATGCCGCCCGGAGTGCCTGTGGTGTACACAGAATTGTGGACATTCAGCCACGGGCCACGCCCAACCGGAATGTTGGAGGGGGGGCAGGGTGAAGCGAGGTGGTGCAGGACCAGTCTCAGAAAGCAGCTTTTGTTTGCTCTTACAGAGTTTGATTCAGTCTCAGACAGAAAATAACAAGGGGCGAATAGAAAAGACTGTCCAGAGAAAACGACAGACAGTGTGCAAAGTGTGCAAAGCAGAAAACATCCAGTATGTAGAGCGGACCTGACACAACGTGTAACATTAAGGTTACATCACGTTAACCTTCACGTTGATGTTGTGTTGTCTTTTCTGTGTATTAGGTCAACATCCACGCCATCAGAGCGTCTGTTTTCTGCAGCAGGAAGCATTGCATCACAGCGCAGGACGAACCTCAGTTCTGAGCATGTTTACTTTTCTACACTGCAACCACACGCTTCTTCAGAGGCTTATGTGCACCCACACATACACATTAGTATGTAGAGAGACACTTATGGAGGTGTACGCTCCTAAATACACACATTACATGTTGACTTTGTAAAATCACTTGTGGACTCTTGCTCCAATATTCCTGTCTGTTTGTTTTTGCTTCATGTTTTGGTCTGATTGAAGCATATACATTGCTTAGTAACTCAATCCCCAATCGCATTATCTAGTCACGTTGGACCGACTTAAAAATATCAACATAGCACATTATCAGTTGGACTGACATGTTTACACATATTTGAAAAATTTGGTTCTAGCCAGACTAAAGCTATGAATCGACTTCTTCAAATAATGTCATATAAATCCAGTGACTGAAACAGCTGGGCCCTTAAAGTGCCAGGGGTTAAGGTCTCGACCTACTTCCGCAGCACAGGTTTTTACATGCGAGTGGTCATAGCACTGAATCATGGTCCCAACCCACACACACATATTCCGAGGTGTATATAACGGAGGTGATCATCGTGATAGTTCATCACCATGTAAGTTAAAACAGCAAAATAAATCAAGTCACATTATATGAAATTGAAATTGGCCTCTAATAAGAAACTGTGTACTTTTATAACCGATTATATCCCCTGCTTATAACTGCACGGAGACAAACAAACAGAAGACACAGAGTTACTGTAATCAACCCCCCTACACTCACACACACACCCTCTTCACTCATGCTTTTTCAGCGCCACTTTCTGATGTGGTCATTTGGGAAAGGTATAAACAAGTTTACCTTCTGACTGGCTGACAAGCAAACTGTGACCTTAACTTTAAAAGAACAATATAACATAATATCCTAAGAGATGCTGAAAACAATGTACCCAAAACATTAGGGTTTTAATGGTTCTTACATGTTGAAGCATGAACCATGGCTGATTTAGATTGTTGAAAGTGTCAATAATAGACTTAACTGTGTTCATGCTCTTGAATCCCCACCCTGCACGAGTACAAAGACCCCCTGTCTGCACTCGGCATACGTGTGTGAACACTTTGAACCGCAGTGCTAAGTGTGGTGTTTTACCACTGTTATGAAAAGGTGAAAGCTCCATTCACGCCGTAAAGGAAATCGCAAAGAAGAGAGCTTAAAACGTTCAAGTGGACAATTCTGTCGAAAACCGAAATGATTTAATGGAGTTTATGATGCCTTTAAAAGGCATTGGGAGATTTACTCTCACTTCCAAACCTCTGTCACGTTACTTCCTCCAGCCCGGCTATCTGACAGCTTGACGGCTGACCTTTTCAACTCTTTATTACTCTAACCTTCTTCTGCCAGAAGCTCACTGACCGTGACAATCGTGCAGTTAATGGCAGCTACGCATGTGGTCAAGTGGGTGGTTTGGATTTTACAGCCCAGTTGTGTTAACGGTGAGACAGAGAGCACTTTATTAGCTCAGCATTGTGGTGAGATGGACTCCAGAGTAATATGAGGCTTTATGACTGACAATGTGAGAGGAGATACATCAAAGCAGCCAATTGAGAGACTAAACTACACTGTAGGTAAACTGTAGAGACGGGGGCAGCCCCCTCTAACCAGTGTTAAAGCTGGTACAGTAGGACACATTAACTTGTTATACTTGAGTTATTCTGCAGAATATAACCTGCAGAAAAAGTCCTTTGTGCCTGCAGCAATTGCTTTGTATGTGTTTGTATGTAGTGTGTGTTTTCTTGCATATGTTGTTGAGGGAATATTGGAGCGGAAAATTGTCCAAAATGTCCAATAGGACCCAAAGGGTGGACATTTTTGGACGCCCTGTTGGCTGTTTTGGGTTAAACTAACAAACAATCAAATGGAGGCAAAAACAGAACCTTGTTGGTGGTAGTAAAATAGAACAGTGAACGTATGCATGCCATACCTGATATCTGCTTTAAATATACAGTATATATGGTGATACAGAAAAAGATAAAACCGCCCCTAGAGAGATGAGATAGAGAACCATAGATGAAACAGAGATGGATGGAGGGAGAGGCAATGTAATAATGAGGGTGTAATCTGCTCTCAGATGAATAGGTTGTGAAGTATTCCCAGCAGCATGTGGTTTGTCCAAGGAGCCAAATCATGGCAAGCACATCAACACCCAGAAACTGTTCCTAATTACAGAATGACAGCATAGCTAATGAAAACACGGGAAACTGTGTTCAATCCCAGACTCTTACAGGATGAAACCCTGCCGGCACACACACTGCCATCTGTTCTGTAGTACGTTTACAAGTACTTGAAACTTGTGTATATACTGGGATTAGGACCATCATTGCGATTGAAATTGGCAGATACTAAGGAACGGCATTGTGTGCAGCCCGTTCAACTCTTCTTGTGCCAATATTTTGAACTGTGTTGGCCCTCTTGTACCTAGAAAATCTAAAATCAACACTCAGGCTTAGCTTAACAACACAACCCTGCTCTCAGCAGGAATGCAGTTATACTGAACAAAGGGTGAAAAAAGACAAACTACAGGTCTCCTATCAGATACTCTTCCTACGCCGTTATAGCAGCCAAGGTCAACTATTTCTCCGATATTATTACCAATAACTTTCATAAGCCAAAAATTTCCCTCTCCCATTGGTTGAATGTGTCAAAAATGAAGTCCTCTAGCTGTCCCTTGGACATTCTACCAACACATTGACGGGTAGAATAAGCGTCAATATCTTAAGGTACTGACCACCATTGGCCCTAACATTGTGCACATAATAAATAGCTAGTGTTCTGTTAACTCTGTCAATTAATGACGGATCTCACAGCAACCTTTGATACTTCACAACATCCTTGATCGCCTTAATTCTGTAGTAGGAACTGAGACCTCGACTCTAAAATGTTAAGCTCCTACCTAACGACAGAACCTTTTCAATCATCACTGCCAATATGTAATGGCCGTCATCATGTACAAGCTTTGTTTCCTTCAAGGCTCCGCTGTAAGGCCGATCTCCCTCTACATATTCCACTTAGGTTCTATCGTCCGTAAATAAGGCATCCCCTACCACTCTTATGCTGATGACACACAGCTCTATCTCCCACTGAAACCCAGCAACAACAACGTCTTCCTCCTGTCTTTGTTCCTCCCCCTAAATGACAAAATTGAAGCCATTGTTTGGTCCCTCTGTGATCTTGGCAGACAGTTAGGCCCTCTCTCCACCACCTCGCTGCAATGGCATGCTGTTAAATTCAGAATATACTGTATATTTTAAGATATTGTTATTTGTACAAGTCATGAACATTAACAATATTAACCCTACTCAACCAACGTACTACACTGTATGAAACTGAAAATCTTAACACAAGATACCAACAATACAAACATCACACTTATAGACACAGCAGAAGTGTTTTCATCAACATACTGCCGACAGTCTGTCAGGACCACAAACTCCATCCCTTGGGAGTTTTTCAGTCCTTCCTTCTTTCTTTGTGCTGTAGATCATTTGGGTGCGAAACGACATGAATCATGTTATCGTTGGAGTAGTTTTCTACCAAAGCTGCCAGTGTTTGGACAACCACACTCTTCAACCCACATGCTGAGTTGGTCAATGCTCTGCTTACCATATTTGGTAATCGTATATTGAATGTTAGGAGAATTTAGCTGAAGCAGATTATAACTATCTTTTGACTTTTCGGGTATCTCAAAATGAATAAAACTTTTAGATTTTTTTTTAGATATCGTCTAATCAGAGTGGTTTACTGGGACCGTGGAGTTATACCAGTTTGGAAAGACATTTTATCTATATGAGAAACAATAATTTTAGAAAAAAACATTTATGGGAGATTTCCAAGTTCTCTGACTCCTATTTCTTTATATTTTGGAACTATTGTTGTTCTTTTGTTCTTATAATTCTTCTCTTTTTACAGTTATACTCTCCTGTTTTTTTCTTTGGTTATGTGTACTACACAAAATCACAGTGTAAGGAGTTTGCTTTTTGAACTCTGAATTTAACCTGATTAATCGTGACGCGTTATCAGAATACTTTCTCAACAGTATTGCTTAAGTGGTCCTGGACCTGAAGCTTCTTAGATTCTACAGTGGTTTTCTAAATCTGTGCTGTAGACATATTTGTCACAACACAAGCCTTGGTGGTGAGAAACCTTTACTTTATTATGAATTCTCACTTACCAGAAAGACACATAGCGTTGAGGTAGTCTAGGTCCTGTGGCGTTGGGTGCTCACTTCTCTACCCTCTTTGAGGGGGAGGTTGAGGTTTTAGAGTCCCAGACTCTAGCTGTGCACAGTCTTCTTCCTTTGGCGCTGAGTTCCTGGTTTCGGCAATTTATGTTAAACAAAGCACAAGTCTGGTTTTGTATTTCTGTATTTTTATTTCAATATCTGCAGATGGACACACAGCACAGCTCGCAATCAATGAATGAGATGAGCAAAGGAGGCCAGAACATATGAAATGTCATACACACTGAAACGACATGGTAAAGGACAGAGGGGGGGGTCTTATCCTGTAACGTGTATTGAAGAGAAGAAAACCTAAGGATTCTGCACATACATAGTCAGCATGGGCCTGTGCTGTGGAAGAATGTATGGGCCTAGACATTTCCATGGCAGCAGTGGATTATAATTGATTCATTGTGGCAGCTCTGGATCTGGTAGATCCAGTATTTTTTTCCCTGTCATTATCGTTGTCAGATTTTTTTTTCTTATTTCATTTTTTTGAAGTTCTTCCAAATTAATGCATTCATTTAGAAAAAAAAACCAACCCAGCCATGTCAGACTATCAACATGTGGCATCTGGTTTGGATCCAAATGTGGTTCTGGATCACCACGATGGGTTTTTGACAGTTGTTAGAATGTCTGATGGAAAAGTTATCAAATGTGATTGAAATGTTCTCAAGAGCAATCAATCACTTTATGATCAAATTAGTACAGAATAGAAGATGAAATAATTTGTAACATGTTTTTTTTTATCAAAACAGCTGCAATTAGGTGCCACAAATGTTAGACATGTGTAGAAAATCTCAAGATAAAAGCAGTTTTTATTGGAGCTTGCACACTGCACAAGCTCTTGATCTCCTTGAGAGGAAGATGGCTGGGTTGCACAATATGTTGTCACAGATTGTGCAACAGTGGCCAGCACCTCCTGGACATACCCTCTTTCTTTGAAACAGCTGTGGAAGAACTCAGACACAAAACAAAAACCTTAAGGTTTCACTGCAGTGACGTGAGCCAATCTGACAAACTACGCACAACATTGTATCAGTTTTCTCTGCCCGAAAGAAGAAGATTATGTTTTTGTTTTGGTTTGTTTGTGTGTTAACAAGACAACTGAAAAAGGAAATCGTGTAGAGAGAGATGTCTTGTGCCAAAGGACAGTTGATTACGTTTTGTGGTTTGTGATTCAGATTAACGCCTGTCACCATTTATAATTTTGAAAATCGCTAAATTTGCTTGTTACAGACTATCAACATGTGACATGTGACATTTGGTTTTGGATCATCATAATCTGGATCTGGACTTGATTTGGTGGTCCGACCTCATTTTACAGACAAATGTGCAGCCACCACCATCACTCAGTTGAGACAGCGCTAATTCAGCAATATTCATTTCTCTTAAAATCTCTGTTAATCTATATCTGATGGACCTTATATTATACAAATTTTTCCACATTTTATTTTTTGCATAAATTTTACTCATCTAGAATTTTATCTCTCCACTGACGTCGTAACTGTCCCATAATTCAGTGTGAAATGCAACTGTCAGATTGAGGTGATGTGACCCATTCATGTTCCAAAACAAATCAGCACGATAATGATGGGAACCGTGCGTCATTAAACTTAGTAGGAAATTGTCTTGTGTCAGATAGCTTGATATCCTCTTTGGAACAAGGTCATTTTTAAACTGTGGAAACGTGACTTGTTCATTGGTGGTTTTCTCTCATTTTCATGTTTTTTTCTGCTCTTGTTGTCTTATGTTTGTTTGTTTGTCCAAACTGAGTGCCCCTTGCTGCAGTAACCCCCCTAACACTTCCTGAAACAACAAAATCCACCACTGGAATGTCAGGTCAGACACCATTTATGAGAAACCCTTAACAGCGATGTGTGTGAAAACAAAAAATCAGTCAATAACTTTTCCAATAAAAATAGCACGAGAAATTGGTGTGAAATTAATGTTAACACCAGTTAGAGTAACACGAGAAATGTCAAATCTTTATGAAGATAGGCGATGGGTGATTACCCTCAGAGTGTAGGACGTCTGTTATCTAACTGTGACGTTTGTATCTCTGTTTATGTTTGTCGTCATGTGTTCTGTAACATTTACAGATAGAGATTAGTTCTTGTCAGTCTACACCGGTTGGCTTGGCTCCACCTTTGGTCTTAAATGGAGCGTTCGCCTGGAAGGAGCCGCAGATCGGTGAGGAGAAACAACGCAGTTTTGCACACATTTCATCCTGCCCTGCGATTCCTGCGTGTGAGGAGAGTCTGAAAGCCAGAGGAGGACAAACATCCCGTATCGGATCGCACCGCCTCTCCTGCTTTATTACCTTGAGTGCGCACTCGTTTTGCGCTTCAATCCAGCAGCTGGAGAGTTCAGCAGATCACCGCACATCACCGGACCGACCGAGGTAAACCACCGCACTCTCTAAGTCCAATTAGAATCTACCAAGCTTCATCTGTACATCTTATTTATTCATGAAATAACCAAAACTTAATGAAAATAGATCAAAGTTTAGGTCGACTTATATTTGAGATCATTTTCCACCAACTTTGTAGTTATTTGTGTTCATGTCTACGGCTCATTTTTGATCATTTATTTAGTTCTCGTTGTAAATTGTCTACAGAGTTTTAGAATTCACATAATTGAGTCAGCGTGTTTTACTTGAGTTCCTCGATGAGTTTGATGAGTCACTAAATCAGCAGCTCACATCCTGACATGTCCTGTGATGGAGCATTGATGACAAGTATCAGAAATGGGATTGAAGAAAACAAGTAGGTGTATACATCTAGGTGATTAGATTTGATGAACTATTAATTAGGAAACAACTGATTTGGGGGGTTTTTATACCTACCTTGAGTTTTATATTTCAGTGTTATTTGTATTGGCAGCTCAAAATCCAAGATTTTGAGAACAAAACTGTTAGAGCTCAGTTGGTTGTTAATTCAAAATGATGGTACTGGCCAGCAAAGACCTCAGTATGGTAATATAAAATGTGAGTAACATCATGGATTATAGGATTAAATACACATGAAATTTCAAGAGTTTCAAGTTTTCCAGAAATATTTTGGAAAATGATGAAATATCCCAGTTTTTGAAATGTTTTAATAATGATTTTATTCTTTACAAGTTGAATGAGAACTTGAGAAGTGAACACAGTGAAGATGTTTTGATTTTCGGGAAATCTTAGGTAACTTTTGCCTCACTAGAGCTAGCTGGCAGCCGTAAATATAGATAATGGATAACAAGAAAAAGTTGAAGATTCAGGATATGCTGGGTGTTTGTTGTTGCAGGCTTGTGATTCCTGAAGTTACTGTTCACACTCACATAACAAGTGAACAATGACAGATTTGCTGCCGAGGTTTATTTACACCACAGAAAAGTTAAGGAATTTAATTGGTAAATTAGGTGTGGAAACCTTTATTATGACCCATTAATGATGCGTGCTCAGAACGAATGAAAGAAAAATATGCTAAGAAACATTATAATACATTTTGAGGAGGGTCTGGATCATATTTTAAGATTTTTAGGTCATAGATAGCCATTCAGACTGCTTGCCCTGCGTTAACACTAGCTGACCCCTAGATGGCCGCAGACACCAAGGATGATCCAGCCGACCTTCAAAACAGAACACATTACTATTGGATCTGGACAGGAAATACTCACAGGACTTTGTATAGCTTTCCAAATTTTTAGATACCTGTGTAGAAACCTGAATTTACATTTATATGGCCACGTTCAAGAAGCACAATGTTTCTGTGTCAAGTCATTTCAGAATGCAGGTGGTAAAACTCTTTTGAAACTTTCCCTGATGGCTGAGTTTGGGATCTGGAGCAGTGTTGTCTGGATCTGGTAGTTAGAAAGTCCTTTTTAGGTAGCCGCTATACAAGCTCCATACAAGTTACCTTGGGGAGGTTTTCAAGGTCAACGGCATTATAAAGTCAAATGTACATGTCTTATTGGTTTCATAGGACATGATGTCTAGTGGCGTCTTTCATTTCCAGGTCAGGGGCTTGTGTTGTGTGGCGTGTGTTTCCAGAAGAATACCATGTTTTGTGTGGAGCAAAAAGGAAATTTTCTCTGCGTGACAAAATTTGGCGATGACTTATGTTTCAAAGGTAAAGAAGTGGCATGTCTTCTTTTTTGGGAGATTATTTCATGCCATCACTGACATCACAACTCAACTTTGTTTACTTGTCCAAGATTTGGAAGCTCAATCAATCCATCCATCCATTTTCTAACCCGCTTAATCCCGGTCATGGTTGCGGTGGCAACAGGGCCAACAGAGCCAAAACCCAAACCTTCCTTTCCCCATGAACTTCCTGTAGACTTTCAGGGTGATCCCTGGACGTTCCCAGGCCAGCGGTGTCAATAAGGTCAGCAGGGTCAATACCTTTACTTATTTTCTCCAATAATTCCTGTTGTGAGCAACTTTGGAACAAAAGGTTGTTTTTTTTAAAAGGTATTTAGATACAAATACAGCATCGATCCCCTCCATCTGAAATATGGACCAACAGATGGAGAATAGTATTATTTCTTCCATAGCGTGTGAACGGACTGCATGTGGTTTTTACTTTCTTGTTCACACTCATTGGTTATCTGATTTTATTTGTATTCATCATCCTTCATAGTTGTGGTTGACAATATTGTGCAGTGATTTAGAGCAGACACACACGCGCAAAACAACCCTTCTCTGTTTGCTGGCGGAGACTGAGTGGCTCCACCCTGACCTCCACCCATTATACAAATCACACACACACACTCACACTATTATGGCCTGCTGTGGCCCACGTCAATCCGCAATGAAAAGGCCGGCAGTGTTGATTCTCTGAAGTGAGAGAAAGCATAGGACATGCACACACACACACACACACACACACACCGAGCCACAAATTGATTTAACCTGTGGATTCCTGCTCAGGAGAAATGTGTGCGTCAGCGTGCAGTGTGTAGATTGTAATGAGGTGTTTCTATTTTTCCTTTATGAATACAAGTTTCTGTTGTGTTACATACAGACAAGTCTGTTCGCCATTTACTATAAATGTGTGTCTGTGTGTGTGTGCATGTGTTTGCACAAGGACTGGAGTTGGAAATAACTTAATTTGTTCCAGTTTTCCCAAAGAAAATGTTGAGTCTATATAAGGTTATCTGAGGTTAGAGGTTGTACATGTTATGTTCATTGACATGTAAATCATGACAGCCTTTTGGAAAAACGCCCACACTACAGTCAGGACATGTAGTTTTCTTAATCACCAACAGGCGTGATTGTTGGAAATTGATGTCTCCTGACAGCTAAGATACCATATTGTCTTAGGGAAGCTAAAACCAGAGACTCAGACTATCACAGACTTTTTCATGTCTTAATTGTCAATGAGAGTCAATGCTGACTCTAATTTAAAACAAACTTTACGACAGTAAAAGCATCTCATTCAGAACAAACTTTACTTTATTTTGTGCTCATACTGTACAACACATCTAGGATTTCTTCAGACAAACATGCTACATCTTGGAATGACTTCCTTCCACACAGTCAGCTGCAAAGTTGGCACAATGCCACTAACATTATTTGGAGCTCCTCATGCTATTATATATTGAAATAAATAGCAAATACTCACAATTTGGTAATTGTTTGTAGCCAAATTGCAGCTTTGATTTGAATATGATGAATTGTTCTGGACTTTTTATACGAAGTCGTTGTTCGTCTCAGGCTGAATCAGTTTGAGCTTTTTCCGTATGCAGCAGTGGGCTGTGACCGCACTGAACCCCTGACCCTTTAAGAGGGCATATAAAGAGAGAATTGAACCCTAGAGATCCGTTTAAACAAACTGCCACCCTGGGAAGAAAAGGCAGATTATCTTTTAAACAGTTCAGGGATGGAGAGAACATCGTAAACTATGTCTCACAGCGGAAAAACTTCAGGAAAAGAAGGGGTGGAGGGAGACATAAACTAGGAGGGTTAAGGGTGACGGTTGAGTAATAGACCATCGTCTCTTATGATCCAGTGAAGCCGCCGGGTGTCATAATTGAGAACTGCAGAGATTTCATTATCAGGAACAATAAATCCTGTGTTGTTATCATGACACATTCAAAGCATCACAGGGAATGTCAGGATAAAGGAAAGCACCACGAGGAATTATCTCTGAGGTCTCACTGAGGTTTGGGAATGACTCATGAAAGGAAGATTACACACTTAGTGTTTACAGAGACACGCTGTGTAACTTTTGTGTGTCAATTCCTGTTAAAGCCTTCTTTCTGTGATTTCGACATGCATTCTGCTGAGCATCGTTTATTAGTAGTGTGAAATAAAAATCTGTTTATTATGATTTTAGAATGTTTGGGATTATGTTCAGGGCTTTAGGGTTTTGTCAGGATTTTTGGATTTTATTTTCTTGTCATCACACTGGTGTGTGCTCAGCCTCTCCTGTCACACTGATAAGATTCATGCTGGATGAGAAACAGCACTGACGAGGGTCACTGCTCAGGTCTCCAGGTTCATGGGTTTGGAGATTTGGAGGGAATTTAAGTATTGTGTGATTTTATCACTCTTAGATTGTTATAATTTGTTTTTGTTTAGGATTTTTTGCAAGGATAATGTTTTGTGTTAGCATTTTTACCGTTTCCGGGCTTTAGGATGTTTAAACTTGGGGTGAGGGGTAGATTTACTATTATGATTTTGGGATGTTGTGAGCTTTTTAAGGATAGTTTTTAAGATGTTAGTCTTTGCTATTTAAAAAAAAATTCTGACGTTATGACTGGGTTTTCGGAATTTTAAGATCCTTTTGTTTTCATGTAGATAGATATTTAGTTTAAGACTTTCTGTGGTGAACAAATGAGTTGTCTGTTGTTACTTTTCCTTTATTTTCTTAAAGTTTCCCTTTCGGTTTAGAGGAGGCGAGTGTAATCAGTGTACAGGAAGTCAACCAGCAGCCTACTGGTTATTTTTTGCAAACGTAGACTTAATTATTGGTTCCCAAACTGTGGCTCCATCATCCAGCTGCAAAGAGCCACAGTGCTCCACACTGAGGATTCTTTGTGGAAGTCACAGTGGTGTGATGTGGCGTTAAAAACACAGAAAGGTGCGTGAGGGTGTGTGGGTGTATGGTTTTGTGTGTGTGTTGGAAGGCAGTGGACCGGTTTGAACCTACCACTGCAACCATGGAAGAAAATAAGGAAA